>AWOL01S0017195.1:120903-169550 GCA_000715115.1 Nicotiana otophora
ATCAAATCTAGGTGTGGCTGGGTTGGCGAACATCTCACGCACTACCTCAGCAGTGTCGGCAATAAGGTCTGGCTCGTCAGACTGGCCAGTTGGTGCTACCGGTGCAGATGGTGCTGAAAGATCTGGGGCGGACAGGTGTAGGTCAAGAAGCATGTCAAAGGGAAGGTCGCCAGCTGTATCAAGTCTAGTCACCTCCCTCCGGAGCTTGTCCACTGATTTCTTGCTGACCTGTGACTTTCGCATCTTCTTTACTTCCTTTCCCAACTCCTTAATCACTGACCAGTGTTATACCAAGGTATCCATGACCGTCTTCTGGTTCTCCAAAATCTTCTTCAGTGTCTCATCAATGTCGGAAGGAGCCTGTGGTTCCTGAGAAGTGGACTATGATGCAACAGTACTAGACAAGTTAGACAGCTTAGAAGTAGTTATCTGCATCCAGTTGTTGAGACTCGCCAATGTCTGGGATACTCGCAGAGTAGATAGGGGAACTGTGGGCGTGGGCACTGGCTGTAGAGAAACTCTAGAGGGTGTGGTAGGAGCTAAAGATGATGGTGGAGGCATAGCAGTGTCACTGGTATATGGCTCGATAGAGATGGATGAAATATCAGCTACCTCAGAAGCTACCCCTATTGGCTCATCCGACTGGCATGTGTTGGTAGAAGGCTGGGGTTTCTTCTTTGGGTTGCTCGCATCCATCAGAGAATACCACTCGAATGGATTCTTCGGCTTCACCTTGATGTCGAAATCTCATGGATCTACCTTTGTATCAGTAAGGTACTATGTGATAGTGTTGGGATAAGGGTAGGCAGAGCTATCCTGCCGTACAATCACTGAAATGTTGGTCGACATCACGACACCCATATTGATTGGGTAAACAGCCATGATGGAAGCCACGAGCACTGCCCGAGGGATAGGAAGGTAAGTCTCATTCTGGGAAGGATCTAACCTGCTACACACAAAGGTCTTCCACCCTTTTGCCTCAAAGCTCAAAGTACTCCATTGAATGGGAACCCCAATGGTAATCCATGGTGGTGGTGGCCCTGGTGGTGCTAGAATCTCAGCTAACCAAGGTCGGCCTTCCTCCTTCAGTGCACACTCCTCCAAATATTCCTTTGGCTCAACATCCTCGAATCCCAAATACGCATTTAGCATATGCTGATCAAACCTCACCTTGAGGTTGCGCACTTTGGTCACCTTCATCCCTTTTTTGATATGAGCAACATTGGCATAAAATTCTCGGACGAAATATTCTTTGGCATCCTCTACCCTCTCGGTGAACCACATCCACCCCTTTCGTGCTCTGAATTGTCTCAATATAGCTGGGTTATATTTCTCCAAGCCCTTCAACAGAAACTAGCACTCAAGAGTTAGCGACCTCACTGGCCACCACTTATGGAAACTGGTGAAGGAGGCCAGGCTGAAAAATTTATCCTCCCAAACCTCTTTCTTCTTTGATCGCTAAAGGTTTGTAGTTGTAGCATCTCCCTCTCTACCATTATCGGGGATGTCATGTATAACAGGTGCCTCAGGGACTGGTGCAGCTGATGGCTGAGAAGCCTGGCTAGCTCTCTCCGACCCCTCGGAGGTCCTATGAGATGAAGATGGATCATCCTTGAGTTGGTATCTCCCATGCAGCCTCGACTGTGTGGTCATCTGCCCTTCCTGAACAGAAGATGAGTTGCCCTCTAACACCTCCCTAGACAGGACGTAGGAGCTAGACCCGGAGAGGTCTACACCTCTCCCGAATTGCCGGAGGGGCAAGGCACTTTTGCCTCAACCCCAAGAAGATTCACCTCTCCCTTTTGAAGTTTCGCCTCGTCCTCTTGATCGAACCATTATCTATATCAAGCAGAGGAGATGGTTAGTTACAATTCATTGTTCAAACACATACATGTGACATGTAGGTGAGGGAGAAACCATAGGACACAATGGGGTTGTACAGTTGAGCCATGCCTACAGGATAAGGGATCTGCGGTCCGCACAATTTGCCCTACGGCCGCAAATGGGAACTCGCGGTCCGCACATTTCTGTTGTGCGACTGCATGAAGGTTATGCGGTGTGCACAATTGGGATTGCAGCCGCACTTCTAAGGCCCAATTTTGTGAACTCTATGATCACAGAGAAATGGTCAATCTGCGGTCGCAGAAGGATTTCTGCGGTCCGCACAATTTGACTTGCGGCCACACATTGGAATCTCAAAAGTGAAGACTCTCTGATGAAAGAGAAGAGCCTAATATGTGTCCGCAAGAAGAAATCTGCGTCCGCACAATTTGACTTGCGGTCGCAGATTATTGCCTCACATAAGTGTCTAAAAATGCATATTTGTGGACCGCCCAATTCAAGTGTGGCCGCAGAATTCAAACCATTATGAACGGACAACTTTTTTAATCTAAGATGTTTCAATTTCTTGAACAAATAGGCATAGAAACCTTGTAAAAGCATGAAATTTCACTAACCCAGTAACCGTAGAGCATGTATCAAGTTAACCCAGTTCAGATCTACCCCACATGGACACACAATGGAACTCTAATAACAGATGGTCTAGAAAGAACTAAAAAATCTACAAATTAAACTAACTAAAAAATTAGTATGAAATTGAAGCATACCAAATAGAGTGACTATACCGAGTGAGTAATCTAGGTGACTGTGTATGTGGACAGTTGAAATCTCCAAGAAAACTTAGCAGGGCAACAGTGTTTGTTCAAAGTGGGAAAAAAGTAAAATGAGCCCTACCGTTCTATTTATACCATTCAAAATGAGAAGGGATCAGAGACGAGTATGGTCTGCACTCTTTAACCTGGGCGATCATTCTTAGAAACCAATCCGCGGTCCGCACATTTTTGGGTGCGGCCACAGATTTCACGTGCGGTCGCAGATCGACCTCCGCACTGACAAACTTAAACTTCAGAGATTTGGTATTATTGACATTTCAATTATGCGGTACACAAGATAAATGTCCGGCCACAATAGTCATCTACTATGGCACCTAAAAATGTACGGTCCACCCAAATAAAGTGCGGTCCGCACTCTCTTGAGCACTTAGCCATATTGTTTTCCACAATTCTTGTAAGTCACTCTCACCCCTATAGCAGAAAAATGAAAATAAACATGGATTGCCTCCCATGAAGCGCCTGGTTTAACGTCGTGGCACGACACAGAATACCCTCAAGTGAAATGAATGACCGCCACAATGTGGCTATCTCCAACCTTTCCCAAGTAGTGCTTCACCCGGTGTCTATTGACTCAGAATACTTCATTTTTTTCTTCTTCAAGTCTAATGCACTAAAAGGTGTCACACCCACAATTTCAAAAGGACCACTATATCTGGATTTTAGCTTCCCGGGAAACATCCTCAACCCTGAGTTAAACAATAATATAAGATTGCCCATCTTGAACTCTTTACTCTTTGTTCCAAATATATTTGTCATGAAGATGTTTCATCTTTTCTTTGTACAAGTACTAACTCACATAAGTATGGTACCGGAACTCATCCAATTCATTCAAATGTACAACCCTCAAGTTAGCGGCTACATCCCAATCAAGATTTAACTTCTTTAGAGCCAACATGACCTTGTGCTCTAGTTCCACCGGAAGATGACAAGCTTTATCGAACACCAACTGGAATGGCGACATTCTGATAGGTGTTTTGTAAGCCATCCGATAAGCCCATAAGGCATCATCAAGATTCTTGGACCAATCCTTCCGATTAACACTCACCGTTTTGGACAAGATACTCTTTATCTCCCTGTTGGAGACTTCCACTTGCCCACTAGCTTGGGGGTGATAGGGAGTCGTGACTTTGTGAGTAACACCATACTTGCTAAGTAAAGTGTTGAAAGCCTTGTTGCAAAAATGTGAACCCCCATCGCTTATAATTGCACATGGAGTACCAAATTTTGTGAAAATATTCTTCTTTAAGAAGGCCCCCACACTTGTCGTCTCATTGTTGGGTAAAGTAACGGCCTCAACCCATTTGGACACATAATCTACCACGACCAATATATATGTGTTTCCACAAGAACTCACAAAAGGGCCCATGAAGTCAATACCCCACACATCGAAAATATCAATCTCCAAAATGGTTGTTAGAGGCATTTCAGTTTACTTTGAGATTCCACCGGCCCGTTGATATTCATCACATCTTTTCACTAACTCACTTGTATCTTTGTAAAGAGTAGGACAATAGAAACTACAATTAGGCATTTTGGCCGCAGTTCTTGCTCCACCATAATGACCGCCATATGGTGAAGAATGACCAGCCCCAAGAATTTCACCTTGCTCTTCTTCTGGCACACATCTTCTAATCACCCCATTCGTACAAATCCGAAAAAGGTATGGTTCATCCCAATAATAATCTTGACAATCCCGTTTGAGTTTCTTTCTTTGGCTTGAACATAACTCATCCGGAATAATTCCACACACAAGAAAATTTGCTAAATCCGCGAACCATGGCACCTCTTTTATTGAAATTTCCAAGAGTTGCTCATCGGGGAAGGATTCATTGATTTTAAGGCCATCATGCAGCCTCCCCTCCTCCTCCAAATGAGACAAGTGGCCCGCCACTTGGTTTTCACTGCCTTTTATATCTTGGATGTCAATATCAAATCCTTTCAACAAGAGCACACATCTCATCAACCGAGATTTGGAGTCCTTTTTTCTCATAAGATAATGAAGTGCCGCATGATCCGTGTGCACAATGACTTTTGCCCCCATCAAGTACGGGCGGAACTTCTCAATTGCAAACACAATAGCAAGGAGCTCTTTCTTCGTAACGGTATAGTTAACTTGGGCACTATTCATGGTCTTACTAGCATAGTAGACCGGATGAAAAATTTTGTTTATGTGTTGCCCCAAAACAGCCCCAATCTCTACGTCACTTGCATCACAGATGAGTTCAAAAGGCATGCTCCAATTTCGAGCGGTGATGATGGGAGTAGTTGTCAATTTGAGCTTCAACAATTCAAAAGATCTCATGTAATCATAATTGAAATGAAACTTATCATCCTTCACAAGAAGCTTGCATAATGGGTTCAGCACATTAGAGAAGTCTTTGATGAAGCACTGATAAAAACCCGCGTGGCCTAAGAAACTCCGCACACCCTTCACCGAAGTTGGGGTGGAAACTTAGAAATCACCTCAATATTTGCCTTATCAACTTCAATTCCATTCCTTGAGATTTTGTGGCCAAGGAAAATACCTTCCTCGACCATGAAATGGCATTCCTCCCAATTGAGCACCAAATTTGTTTCTTCACATCTAGACAACACTTTGTCCAAATTTGCAAGACAAACATCAAAAGAATCTCCAACCACCGAGAAGACATCCATGAAAACTTCAAGGTAGTCATCCACCATGTCCGTCAAAATAGCAATCATACACCTTTGAAAAGTCGTCGATACATTACACAAACTAAATGGCATCCTCTTGAAAGCTAAAGTACCATAGGGACATATAAAGGTCGTTTTATCTTGATCTTCTGGAGTAATGAGAATTTTGTTGTAGCCCGAGTACCCATCAATAAAACAATAGAAAGCACGACTGGCCAATCTATCGAGCATTTGATCTAAGCACGGCAGTGGAAAGTGATCTTTCCTTGTGACTTTATTGAGCTTGCGATAGTCCATACACACCCTCCAGCCAATCACTATTCTAGTAGGAATCAACTCATTCTTGTCATTGGTGACCACCATCATGCCGCCTTTATTTGAGACACATTGAACTGGAGAAGTCCATGAACTATCAGAGATGGGGTAGACAACCCGGCATCCAACCACTTGATAATCTCCTTCTTGACAACTTCTTGCAAAAGCCTCATTGAGTCTCCTTTGATGTTCAATATATGGTTTGGCGCCATCCTCCAACTTGATCTTGTACATGCAAAAGGCGGGTCTTATCCGTTGAATATCCGCCAAGGTCCATCCAATAGCCTTCTTCCTCTTTTGTAGCACCGCCAATGTAGAATCTACCTGCATGTTAGTCAAACAACAGTAAAGAATAACCGGTAAAGTAGAACAAGGACCAAGAAATTCATACCGAAGATGTGGAGTAAATGGCTTCAACTCCAAAGTAGGAGGCTCTTCCATAGAAAGCTTTGTAGGAGGAGTTGTCCTACTTTCAATAACCAAGGACAATTTTCGGGGTTTATAGTTGTACGACCCCATTCCTTGCAAAGAATTCACGCATTGCATAAAGCCATCCATCTTGTCATCATCAAAGTTGAGCAAGACGGCCTCCAACATATCACCAACATTGATTGTAGTACTTGTTTCATCAACAATAACATCGGTCACCAAGTCCACAAAAGAACACACTTCATTGCTATTTGGTTGCCGCATGGACTTGCACACATGGAATACCACATTTTCATCACCAACTCGGAAAGTGAGTTTTCCGGATTCAACATGACAAAGATCCTTAACCGTAGCAAGGAAAGGTCTCCCAAGAATAATCGGCACTTTATAATCAAACTCACAATCTAGAATGACAAAATCCGCCGTAAGAATGAATTTATCAACATGAACTAAAACATCTTCAATCACTCTCAAGGGCCTCTTCATGGTACGATCGGCTATTTGCAATCTCATAGAGATGGGTATTGATTTCCCAATTCCCAAAGTCTTGAAAACTGAATAGGGCATCAAATTGATACTTGCCCCAAGATCACAAAGAGCTTTAGCAAACTCGGCACTTCCAATTGTACAAGTAATCGTGAAAGCACCGGGATCCTCCAAATTAGGATACATTGAATGCACAATATCACTCCCTTGATGAGTGACTTTGATGGTCTCAAAATTCATTGACCGCTTCTTTGTCACAAGATCCTTCATAAACTTTGCATAACTGAATATTTGTTCCAAAGCTTCAACTAATGGCACATTGATTGAGAGACTCCTCATCGTTTGAATGAACTTCTTGAATTTATTCTCACCATTTTTCTTGGCAAGTCTTTGATGTATGGAGGTGGAGGCTTAGGCAATGGTGCCTTAGCCTTTTGCACTACCGACTCCGGTATGTCAATATTGTGTTCCCTAGACGGGTTCACCTCCTCTTGAGTCGCTTCCACACTATCATCTATGTCAACCTAAACTTCATAATTAGGTTTCACCACATTGTTTGGTATCTCTTCTTCTTGTATAACTTGATCATCATCAACAAGTTTCCTTTGACTTGAGGTGGGTTCCATCCCGCCTCTTCCACTTCTTGTGATAACCGCCATGGCATACCCCGTGTTGTTTCCACCCTTTGGGTTTACCACTGTGTCACTTGGTAGTGCCCTTTAGGATGAGGATTTAAAGCTTGAGAAACTTTTCGCATTAGAACTTCTAGGTTGTGGATTGATGTGTTGTGTGAGGAAAGTTGGGCATCCGAATCGACATTCTTTTCCATCATTTTCTTGAATATATTTTCAATATGCCCCATCTCATTGTTTGAAGAACTCGAACCATGGGAAGGATAAGGAGATAGGTTGCTTGGTTGTTGGTATATTGGGGGCCTCTGAAAACCCGACCCCCGGTTGCCTTGATTGTTGTTCTATCCCCCTTGATTATTACCTCTCTAATTTCATTGGTTGTTTCTACTCCAATACCCTTGATTGGTGTTGTTATTCCAATTTTCTTGATTGTTGTTTCCACTCCAATTTCTTTGATTGTTAGAATTCCAATTGCCTTGATTGTTTGAGGTCTCCATTGTTGTTGGCTTGGGCTTTGGAAGTTGTTTCTTTGCCCTTGAAAATTATTCACATATTGCACTTCCTCTTCTTGTTCATTATAGGAATCATCTTTCTCAAAACTACCATCTTCTTGCACATAGTTCTCCATTCGATTTTGCACTTGTGGACCCTTGGTCCTCATCTTGTTCACCATCATGTTCACTTCTTCCATGGCATTGACTTTCTTTCGGAGTTTGCACTTGATTTAGTTGGACCTTTGCTAGTTGAGTCATGGTAGTTGTTAATTCAGCAATGGCTTGCCCATGGTCTTGCAATTCTTTGTGAAGGTGGATCATATTCGGGTCACCTTATGGAATATTAACCTGGGATTTCCAAGCCAACAACGTATCCGCCATCTTATCCACAATCTCACACGCCTCCGCATAAGGTGTAGTCATAAAGTTTCCACCGGCTAGTTGATTCACTTCACATTATTGGTTGTGTTAATCCCACGATAGAATGTTTGTTGAATCATATTTTCCATCATATCGTTGTTGGGACATTCCTTAACCATTATTCTATGGCGCTCTCATATCTCGTGTAGTGGTTCATTCTGCTCTTGCTTGAATGACAAAATCTCATCTCGAAGTGTAGCCATATGTCCGGGAGAGAATAACTTAGCAATGAACTTTTCCACCAACTCATCCTAAGTGTGAATTGAATGGTTCGTCAATCGTTCCAACCAATATAAAGCTTTCCCCCATAGAGAGAAGGCAAAAAGCCTTATCCTCAATGCATCCTCGGAGACATTTGTTTGCTTTCTCCCCCAACAAGTATCCACAAACCCCTTCAAATATTTATAAGCATTTTTTGTTGGAGCACCGGTAAAGAATCCTCGTTGGTCAAGCAAAGTGAGCATCACATTGGTTATTTGAATGTTGCCCGCCCTAATACGGGGAGGGACTATTATACTAGCATAACCTTCGTTGGGCAATATCCGGTGTGCAGCTGCTCGTGGTGGAGGTGGGGGTGGTAAGGGAACATTGTAATGAGGAACCCGACCTCTTCGATTGGCTTGAGTTTCAAGAGGTACCTCCTCAACTTGCTCATCCTTGCCGTCCACATCCCCCAAAGGCACATTTATGAGATCAGTATTCGCCGCCATGGTTATACCTAAAATTTCTAACACAAGTTAGTAACACATAAGGAAAAGAAGATATTCCAAAAATAAACCCAAATATATAGCCAACACCGTTTTAACTCCCCGGCAACGGCGCCAAAAATTGATCCATGTCCAATCTGCACTCAATAGTGAGTGGAAACGGTCGTTGGATGAATATTACTCAACAAGAGTTGGGGTCAATTTCCATAGGGAATTAATAGGGGTGTTAGGAGTATACACTAAGACGAAAGCGAAAGGAATAGCTAAATTGCAGTTCCACATAAGGTTTTGATATCTAATTCTACTTTTACTCTAGCAATTATAAGCTAAGAAAAAACCTTGAAGAGAATGAGTGTTCTTTTGGTATTTTTCCAAATAATTATAAATCCTAGGTATGTGACCATAACCTAGGTGTTTTCCTAATGGGTTATATACGTTAATACTTGTTTTGTTCATTGGTATGTATTATAGCTCTCAACTCTATATTACCCACTCAATACCTCTCGGTCAAAGAGTGATTTTGCCCAATTTGGCTTTCTCAAGTCCAAATGGGTATCAAACAACATAGTTGATATGATCTCAAGTCAGGTTCTCACTATCTCTAGTTTGAACCCTTTAATTAGGCTAATCAGACCCTCAATTAGCCCAATTCCTTGTTAGCCAAGTTATCCTAGACTAGGTCCTTCTTTCTCAAGTAGAGACTAAGTCAAAAAGGCATGAATCAATGTTTGCAATCATTAATTCTAAAATTGACGTATAAACTAAGCTAAATAATCAACAACCACGCATAAACAAGAATTAAATTAAATACCCATAAAGTTTAGACACTAGGGTTGGGTCACAACCCTAGAAAGAATCTAGCTAGTCATAGTGAGAATTGAAAAAAATAAAGAAGAAATGCTAATTAAACTCATACTCTAAAATTAAAATGATAAAATATAATGTTTAAACACTAAAATAGTCACAAACTTCCTAAAATGGCAAAATATATCGGCTACAACAGCTCAAACTTTGAAACTTGACCTAAAAATATAAAACTTGTCTATTTATAGAGGCCTAAAATTCGCTGACAAAAATGTCCCTCGAGAGGTTCTGCGGCAGCACAATTCTATGTGTGGTCCGCAGGATCGCAGATTTCTTCAGTTGGCAAGATCTTGGATTCTACAGCCGCACAATTCTAGATTGTGGATGTGAAGCATCTTCTACGGCCGCACATTTCTTATGCGGTCCGCAATTTAGCAAGGCTTCAGGTCTTGGTCTTTTGCACACTCTCTGAACTTTAATCATTTGTCAGTGCAGACCTTATTCTATGGCCGCACATTGGACAAATTCCCGCTGGGCTCTTTCACTTGATCTGCGGCCGCAAATGGAATTCTGTGGTCCGCACTTTCTTCTGCGGACTGCACTTATTTAGTTTGGCGCCCCTTTCTTGACTTGTGATTCGGAACGCTCCTTTTTGAGTCGTATTTTTTCATGGGAGGCCAAACTTCCAACGGTCTTGCAATTTGCAAAATTTCATTAGTTTTGGGAACATAAAGCAATACTTCGGACTAAAACAAAAGCAAAAAGGTGCTAATAAGTAGTCAAAATCCCCACTTATCACGCATGCGCATCAATATCACAACATAATCACAACTCGCACTACAAGCGCCCATATGCCACATCATGCCAAAAGAATCAACAATACCAATATTTCTATAACAAATAGTCCATGGCTCAACCACAATGTGTACGAGAGTCTCAACAATAACAAAATAATAGTGAATAGCTCAACAAGAACGACATCTCAACAATTCACCACTTCGCCTCAAAGTGATAATGTCTTTTACAACTTCAACACAATTAGCTAAACAAAAACTATTCCATGAATTAACAACTTCAAGTAAGTCATTCCACCATTAAAGAAGTACAAGACAATAAGGAAGGCAATAATTTCAACTAAAGCATATAAGGGCAAAATAACAAGTAACAGGTAGAACATTTGTCAACAATCTCATATAAATCATATGAGGGTAGATTAACAATAAAAGATATAAAATGCTATGACAATTCTATTAAAGGCATGAAAAGAGTCTAAATAGCCTAAACCGGTCAAATACCACATATAGCCCGTGTACCCACTTGTCACCTTGCGTACACAACTTTCACATATCACAAATAACACAAACATCTCCAATCCTAAGGGGTAATTCCCTCGCACAAACTTAGGAAAGATACTTACCTCAAACAAGATAACTCAATCAACTAGTAAGCCTTCCCACGAATATCCAACTCCGGACTGCTGGAATCTAGTCAAAATAACTTTATACCATAAATACAAACCATAGGAAACTATTCCGGATAATAAAGTTGCAATCTTTAAAGACAATCAAAAAGTCAACCTCAGGCTCGCATCATGAAACCCGACCACACTTACAAATTCCAAACACTCATTCAATAATGAGTCCAACCATATAAAACTTATCCAATTCCGACCTCAAATCGACCTTCAAATCCTCAAATTATAGCTTAGGAAGTTTTCACCAAATTCCCCAATTTTTTCAACTCAAAAAACTAAATAAATGATACAAAAATGATGGATTCATGAATAATAATAGAATCCGAGTCAAAAACACTCACCCTGATCAACTCCTTGAAAATCCCTTCCAAAATCGCCCAAAATCGAGCTCTCTAACTCAAAAGATAAAAAATGGAACAAAACCCTCGATCCAGTCCTTTTCTGCCCAGTTATTCCGCTTATGTAGAACAACAGCCGCTTATGTGGCTCCGCACCTCCGAAAAATCCATCGCAGGTGCGGCTTTTCATTAAGTCGGGAAGATCGCTTATGCGGAACGTTGTGCGCATCTGCTCATGCACTTTAGCGGAACCAACTCGCTTCAGCGAAGAAATAACCGCACCTACGGACACCGCTCGCCCAGCCCCAAATCTCGCTTTTGCGGCCTACATGGCTCTTGTGCGTTGCCACACCTGCGGGCCAAAGTGCACAGTTGCGATTGCACCAGAACCTCAGCAGGACAAAATTTCTTCTAAGTCCAAAATGATTCAGGATTCAACCCGAATCACACTCGGGGCCCTCGGGGACCCCGGGGCCCTCGGGACCCCGTCCAAATATACCATCAAGTCCTAAATCACTGAACGGACCTACTCAATCCCTAAAATCACATCCAACAACATCAAATCTATGAATCACAACCCAATTCAAACCTATTGAATCCATGAACATTCAAATTCCAAAACTAATGCTGATTCATACCAAACCAACTCCGATTGACCTCAATTTCTGTGCACAACGGACTTATTCCAACTTTCGAAACCAAGATCCGGACCCGATATCAACAAAGTCAATCCTCAGTCAAACTTCTCAACCTTCCAAACCTTTAACTTTCCAACTTTTGCCAATTCAAGCCAAAATGACTTACAGACCTCCAAATCAATATGCTAACACACTCCTAAGTCCTAAATCACCACACAAAGCTATCTGAATCATGAAAACTCCATTCAGGAGTCATCCACACAAAAGTCAAACTTCGGCCAACTTTTTCAACTTAAGATTCCAACTTTGGAACTATGTGTCCTAATCCACTCTGAAACTCAGACGCAACCAAACCAACCAAACCGGAAAGTCACATGACCACAATATAACATAGAGAATCCAATAAATAGGGGAACGGGGCTAAAATACTCAAAATGACCGGTTGGGTCATTCCATCCTCCCCCTCTTAAAACAAACGTTCATCCTCGAACGAGTATAGAGACATGCCTAAAGTGGTGAAAATATGAGGATAACAGCTACGCATATCATGCTCGGTCTCCCAAGTTGCCTCCTCGACTGGTTAACCCCTCCATTGAACCTTCACTAAAGCAATGTTCTTTGACCTCAACTTTCGGACCTGCCTGTCCAAGATGGCCGCCGGCTCCTCGACATAAGTCAAATCCTTTTCCAATTGGACTGAGCTGAAATCTAAAAAATGGAATGGATCACTGTGATACTTACGGAGCATAGAAACATGGCACACCAGATGAACTGCAGATAATCTATGTGGCAATAAAAGATTGTAGGCCACCTCCCCTACTATCTTAAGGATCTCAAAAGGACCGATATACCTAGGGCTCAACTTGCCCTTTTTCCCGAACCTCATCACATCCTTTATGGGTGAAACTCGGAGCAAAACCCTCTCTCTCACCTTAAATGCTACGTCACGAACCTTCTGATGAGCATAACTCTTCTGTCTAGATTTGGTTGTACTAAACCGATCCTGAATCAACTTGAATTTCTCTAAGGCATCTCGAACCAAACTATGCCCAACAACCTAGGCTCTCCCGGCTCAAACCAACCAACTGGAAAATGACATTGTTTCCCATATATGGCCTCATATGGGGCCATATGAATACTTGATTAGTAGTTGTTATTGTAGGTAAACTCTACAAGCGGCAAGAACTGATCCCAAGAACCCCCCTAAATACATAACATAGGAGTGAAGCATATCCTTTAATATTTGAATGGTGCGCTCAGATTGTCCATCTATCTGGGGGTGAAATGATGTGCTCAACTCAACCCGTGCGCCTAACGCACACTGTATAGAACTCCAGAAGTGTGATATAAATTGTATGCCCCGGTCAGATATAATAGATATTGGCATGCCATAAAGTCTAATAATCGCAGATATAGATCTGAGCTAGCTACTCTAAAGAATAGGTAGTCACCACCAAAATGAAAAGAAACGACTTGGTCAACCTATCCACAATCACCCACACAACGTCAAATTTCTTCTAAGTCCATGGTATCCCAACAACAAAGTCCATGGTAACACGCTCCCATTTCCACTCAGGAATCTTAAGTCTCTGAAAAAATCCGCCTGGCCTCTGATGCTCATACTTCACCTGCCGATAATTTAGGCACCGAGCCACATACTTCACTGTATCTTTCTTCATTCTCCTCCAACAATAGTGTTGTCTCAAATCCTAATACATATTAGAGGCACCCGGATGAATGGATTATCACAAACTTTGAGCCTCCTGAAGGATCAACACACGTAACCCATCTACATTTGGGATACTTAACCGGCCCTGCATCCGCAACACACTGTCATCTCTGATAGGAACATCCTTGGTGTCACCATATTGTACCGTGTCCTTAAGGACAAGTAAACGGGGGTCGTCATACTGATGCTCTCGAATGCGATCATATAAAGAAGACCGAGAAACCACACAAGCAAGAACTTGCCCGGGCTTCGAAACATCCAATCTAACAAACTGATTAGCCAAGGTATGAACATCCAATGCTAATGGTCTCTCTGCTGCTAGTAAATATGCCAAACTGCCCAAGCTCTCCTCCTTTCGACGCAAGGCATCGGCCACCACATTGTCCTTCCCGGAATGATATAGAATAGTCATATCATAGTCTTTAAGCAACTCTAACTATCTCCGCTACCGCAAGTAAATATCTTTCTGTTTGAATAGATGTTGTAGACTCTGGTGGTCGGTATAGACCTCACAAGTAACTCTATACAAATAGTGCTACCAAATCTTCAATGCATGAATAATAGCTTCCAATTCCAATTTACAGACGGGATAATTCATCTCATGAACTTTCAACTACTGAGAAGCGTAGGCAATCACCCTACCGTCTTGTATCAACACCGCGCCAAGGCCAACATAGGACGCATCACAATACACAGTGTAAGACCCTAAGCCTGTAGGTAACATCAACATTGGGGTTGTAGTCAAAGCATTCTAGAGCTTTTGAAATCTCACCTCACACTTATTGGACCATCTGAAAGGAGCACCCTTCTGGGCCAATCTAGTCATAGGTGCAGTAATGGATGAGAAACCCTCTACAAAATGGCGATATTATCTGGGCAAACCAAGAAAACTCCGAATCTCAGTAGCTGAAGATGGTCTAGGCCAACTCTAAAGTGCTTCAATCTTCTTCGGATCTACCTTGATCCTCTCAGTCGACACTACATAACCCAAAAATGCCACCAAATCAAGCCGGAATTCACACTTTGAGAATTTTGCATACAACTTTTACCAAATGGCTACATTTGAAATTGTGTGATTAAACACAAAAGGGCTATTCTTTAAATCAATAACCAGCCCAAACAATTGGCCCAATCCCCCACTTTACCTAGTCCAAACGCCCTCACCAGTCCAGGTTGGAAATCCAAAACCCCCTCTCTAAGTCAATCCGTTTTTCCACGTCACCTCCCCATAATGCTCAAAAAAGAAGCATAGTGGTTCTAAGTTGTCCGTTCCTTAGATCAACGGCTCACAATTTGTCTCCATTTTCTCTTTAATTTAAAACACTTATCAGATTTAATCACAGTCGTTGGATTACAAGAATCTAACGGCCACCAAAATTCCCTATTAAAACCCTTAAGTGCCCGAATTATCAGGGTCATTGAATAATAGATCCAATGTTCCAGACCCCATCTCCATATCTTAAGCCTAAAGACCAAACCCAATCCCTTAATCCTAAATCATTTCTACACAGACCCAGCCGCCCCCCTTTTGGTAACGACCCGACTGGTTGATTTTGGAATTAGCATCCCGTTTGGTGGTGTAAGATAACGAGCAACTTAGTATTATGTGTTATAACTTGCGTGTGTGGTCGAGTTCGGTTTTCGGATGATTTGGGATCAATTTGGAAGAAGGATTTTATTTTAGAAGCTTAAGTGGTAAGAGTTCACCGGAATTTAAATTTTGTGTAGAAGACTCTGAAATGGTATTTTGATGATTTTAATAGCTTCGTATGGTATTTTGGACACAGTCATGTGTCTGGATTTATATTTAGAGGTCCGAAGGGTAATTTGATGCAATTTGGCGAAAGTTGGAAAAGTTGAAGTTTTGAAAGGTTAAGAGGTTTCACCGAGAGTTAACTTTGGTCATATCAGGGTCCGATTTGATTTCGAGAGTTGGATTAGATCCGTTATTTCATTTTGGGACTTGCATGCAAAATTTGCGTCATTGCGGGTTGATTTGACATGTTTCGGCACGAGTTTTGGAAGTTGAAAGATTTAAAAGTTCATAAGTTCGATTCGTGGTACGATTCGTAGTTTCGATGTTGTTGATGTAATTTGAACCCTTGAGTAGGTCTACATGGTGTTATGGAACTTGTTGGTATGTTTGGACGGGGTGCCGGTGGGCCCGAGTATATTTCGGATGAGTTTCGAATAATTTTCATGCTTGTTATATTTGCTTCTGGTGCGTCGCACTTGCGCATTTTGGAGCGCAGGTGCGAAGTCTCTTCTATGTGTTGTGTGTTACTTCTGCGATGATGGATCCTGGGTGGGAGTTCCGCTTCTGCATTGCGGGATCACAAGTGCGATCACCGCATCTGCGTGTTATGGATCGCAGGTGCGAGGGAGGCCACATGTGCGGTTGTTTGGGCGCTTCTGCGTAGGCATAGGTGCGACCCTCTTTTGGTCCAAATAGTGTGAACCGCATATGCAGAGTTTTACTCGCAAATGCTAGAGCGCAAATGCGCTTCCTTGTCCGCAAATGCGAAAGTTCTGGGCAGAATCATATAAGTCGAGGGTTTGGCCATTTTCTTTACATTTTGAGTTGTAGACCTTGGTTTTGGGAGCTCGTTTGTGGGTTTTTCAAGAAACTCATTGGGATAAGTGTTCTCTACCTGAATCTTGTTATATTTCATGAATCCATTGCTATTTTCAATATTTAATTAGTGAATTGAGTTGGAAATTTGGGGAAACTTAGTAGAAATCTTTCAAAATGTAAAATGTTGATTTGAAGGACGAATTGATAATGGAATTTGGTAATTCTTGTATGACTGGACTCGTTATCGAATGAGTATTTGAATTTTATAATTTTGGTCGGGTTCCGAGGTGAGGTCCCAGGGTTTTACTTTTGGGTTGACTTTTAGTTCTTGTTAAAAATTGAAGCTTTATTATCCAAAATTATTTTCTATGATTTTTATTTATGAATTGAAGTTATTTTGGTTAGATTTGAGCCATTTGGAGAGTGTTTCACTCGAGAAGTCATTTTAGAGTAACACTTTAGCTTCTTTGAGGTAAGTATCTTGCTTGACTTTGTGGGGGAGGGGGGAGGGGGACTACCCCTTAGGATTTGAGTCAGTTTTGCTAATTGTGTCATGTGAAGGTCGTGTACGCAAGGTGACGAGTACGTGCTCAGGCTATTCGCGGAAATTTGACCGTTTAGGGCTCTTAGGTTCTTATTTTCATTAAATATGAATATGTGTTGTCAGGTTAAATTCCCCATTTTCTAAATCCACCTTTACATTTCTTATTTGGAATTAATTGCTTCATGTTTTACCCTTATTGCCGATTAAACTCTTATGTGCCTTAACGTAAGTTGTTTCCTCTTTTATTGACATGCTATCTTTCCGTAATTGCTTAACCTTAATTGAAATCATTATTATCTCTTCCGTAATTGCTTAACCTTAATTGAAATCATTATTATCTCTTCCGTAATTGCTTAGCCTTAGTTGAAGTTTGGTATCCCTTTTATTGTTGACGTATTCTTATTTGGGGGCATTGATTCATGCTATCTCCCTTGTTGTCAAATTATACTTTTACAAAATCACTGCTACACATTATCTCTTCCTTATTGAGCTATTGTTTTTTAGACTATTATTCCTGTTGTGTCCTTCTTTGTGAGCTCGTTCTTCCATCTCTTTGTGTTTTGTAATTCCTGTGTTGATTTACTTGTCGCATTTTCGTGTTATTGTCGTTGTTGTTGTTGTATTAAGTGTTGTTAAGCCGAGAGCTATGTGTGGTCACAAATTGTGAAAGTCATTTAATTGAGTTGTTATTCTTTGACACACTTATTGTTGTTGAGAGAATTGTTGTGTTGCTTGCACTAGGTTTCTACCGTGCGGTTGTTATTGTGTTTGCATGAGGTTTCTGTCTTGAAGTTGTTATTATGTTTGCACGAGGTTTCTGTCATGCTATTGTTATTGATACGCATGCGGTGGTATAAGGTCTCAGTGTTGAAACGCATGCGGTGAGATAAGGTAGGCTTGAAACGCGTGGCTATTAGGGAAACTACTAGAAACCATGCGGTGTGATAAGGAGGGTTATAACTTGGAATGCTATTTAGGGAAAATTATTTTCAAAAACTAAATATAAAGGCTCCCGCGGTGATATAAGGAAAGTTGTGATTCATTTTACGATTTGAGACTACAAGGCGGTACCTCGGGAGTGCTCTTGTTTTCATTTCCCCTTTTCTGTGCACTTGTCTTTGATTGTTGTTTTCCTTAGCATACTATTAATTATTTTTCTCCGTGTTGCACTATTTGCTCAACTCTATGTACCTAATCTTGTTATGTTGGTCGCTGCTTCAAACTTCATTGCTGCTTCTGTTACATCGTACATTTCGTGGTGATCTTTGCTTATGTTCCATTCATTGACTCTACTCTTATCTATTGAGTGGAGTTATGGTAGAACACTTTCACACGCAAACACGCAGTTAAATCACCCATATCGGTTTTAACAGGTGAATCATGACGATATTAACCATTATACGTACTCTTGTGTTCTTGCCTTCTATGTGAGGATTGTTCTATTGGCATGTGAGTCGTCCATGCGATTATGAGTTGTAGTGTGGGAACAAGATGCCAAGCGATTAGGTTTCATGAATTGGGACATGTGAGCTGTGATTATGAGTTTCGGTACCTCGTGGAAATGCTTGAACAGATCTGGTGTGAAAGCGGTTGTTCTTATTGAGTTGTTGCTGGTTTTCCCTTTATTTGGTTTCCCCGGACTTAGACTGTGATTAGTTACTCTGCAGCGTTATTAACTGACTGCTTCCTATTGAATATTGTTGTTACTAATGTATCGGTGCAAGTATTGTATTGTATTCATTATCCTGCTTAGCTTTATATTAATATTGTTTCTCTGTTAGTTTATCTACACACTTGTTCAAGTTGTTTAGTCTGGTAGGTGTCTTGACTGTCCCTCGTCACTACTCTAATGAGGTTATTCTTGATTCTTACTGTGTACCGATGTGGCGTACTCATACTACACTTCTTTACATTTCTGTGCATATCCAGGTGCCTCAGTTGTTGTTGTTTATTAGCTGGCTGGTCGAGCTGTGGAGACTCAATGTTAACCTGTCGTCACCTCCGCAGGCCTCAGAGTCACCTTCTGATGTTTAGGGATTTTCTAGCAAACTCAATAGCGCTTATGACTTGTACTACCAATTTGGGGAATTGTAATTTGTATAAGATTTTTAACTCGTATTTTTTATTTGATGGTTGAATTATTCTAATTATTTAGTAAGTGTTAGGCTTACTTAGTCTTAGAGACTACGTGTCGTCACGACATCCTACGGAGGGAAATTGGGGTCATGACAAGTTTGTATCAAAGCCCTAGGTTCATAAGTGCTACGAATCATAAACGAGTTTACTAGAGTCTTGCGGATCGGTACGGAGGCATCGGTACTTATCTTCGAGAGGCTACAGAACTATTAGGACAGTTTCACTTCTTTCATTCCTATCATGTGAGTTTATTAATCTCAAAGTTTGAACCTTTGTTAGTCTATTCTCTCACAAATGGTGAGGACACGAGCTGCAGTTACCAACAATGTTGTCCCCAGAGCTGCTATTGCTAATGGTCGGGGCAGAGGTAGAGGCCGAGGAGGAGCACGTGCTACAGCTAGAGAGCCTATCAGAGCAGCTATTGAGGAGCCGCTAGTAGCTCCTGTTGGGGGACAGGTACCGGAGGCACCTGTTGGGACCCCAAGACTTCAGGAGACTTTACCATAGTTCCTTAGCATGTTTGGTACATTGGCTCAGGCGAGGTTAATTCCTGTTGCACCAGCTACTTCATAGATCGGGGGAGGATCACAGACTCCCGCCGCCCGTACTCCAGAGCAGCGAGCCCACGTTGGTCAGGTTCCAGGTGTCATGCCGACACAGCCTATTTTCCCAGTTCAGCCCATGATTAGGGCAGCAGGATATGAGGAAGCATAGACTTGCGGGGTTCAAGAAGTATCACCCTCCTACTTTCAGCGGTTTGGCTTCAGAGGGTGCGCGTGGGTTCCTAGGGGAGTTCTACTGTATTCTCCGCACTATAGGTATTGTGGAGATGAGTGGACTTGCATATATTGCGTTCCATCTTAAATGAGCGACATATTAGTGGTCGCGAGCATATAATTTGAGTAGTCCGGCAGACGTAGCTTCACTTTCATGGGTTCAGTTTTCAGAGGTGTTCTTGTGAGAGTTTGTTCCTCAGACCCTTTGGGATACATGGCGCATAGATATTGAGCAGTTGCGCATGGGCACCATGTCGGCATCAGAGTATGTCATTAGAATCAGTGATTTGTCTAGGAATGTATCTATTTTGGTTTCTACCGTTAGAGAGCGAGTTCACAGGTTCATTGGTGGCTCAGTCATGATATTCGGTCCGGCATGGCTCGGATTTGGGGTCTAATGTTCTATTCAGTAGGTAGTAGAGATCGCCCACCGATTTGAGAGCATGCAGGATCAGGAGAGAGAAGCCAAGGAGGCTAAGAGGCCACGTAGACCCGGAGGATCTACTAGTCCCTATTTTGGAGGCAGGGGACGGCATGGTAGAGGTTTTATGTATCAACCATTTCAGTTTGCACTTTAGGCTTTGCACGGTGTTTCAGGTACCAATGGGTCTCAGGGTACCCGTACCGGACAGCTTCCACAACCACGTCAGCGGAGAGGTTGTTTTTGAGAGTGTAAATACCAGCCACATGGTGAGAGACTGTCCCAGACTCCAGACAAATATGTCACAGCGGGGTATTCAGGCTATGAGTTCTTTTCCAGTAGGCTGATATCCCTGCACCGCCAACTTGAGGTGCAGGTCAGGTGAGTAGAGGGCGCCCGAGAAGGGGAGGCCCGGCCCGTTGAGGTACTTTCTACGGTAGGGTAGAGGCCGCTACACCAGATGATGTCATACATGTATGGGTTTGATTTGTTATAGAGGAGCATAATTCGTATTTTGTTTCGGTTCTGCTTATCACGGTGAGCCCTCATATTTTGCTTCACATATGGGTGAGTTTTGTGATCTTGTACTCTACTTATGTGTTTACCCCTGTTGGGAGATTCTATAGTGGTAGCCCGTGTCTATTGTTCTATTTTTATTCATTATTGAGAGTTATGAGACTAGAGATGACTTCTTGTTACCCAGTACGGTAGGTTCTGATGCGATTTGTGAGTGATTGGTTATGATTTGTGATTTAGATGCTCTACCAGGGTGGGAGTTCAGTATGTGTTGTGATTTTGTTAGCGAAATTGAACTAGGAATCGGGTCTTTTGAAAATGATTGTATGGTGAGAAATTTAGTTCAAAGGGTTGGCAGTGTGTGTGGAAATAATATTCAGTAAAGATGGTGTTGCCTATATGGATTGGGGTGATGTGGAGTTACCTGCGAGTATATGTATGATGCGTACATTCAGTGATTTGATGACCTCGGAGTGGTATTGGGTACGTTTGAGGATGAACATTTGTTTAAGAGGGGAAGAATGTAACAACCCGATCGGTCGTTTTGAGAATTAACATCTTGTTCGATGGCGTAAGGTCTCGAGCAACTTCATATTATGTGTTATGACTTGCGTATGTGGTCGAGTTAAGTTTTCGGATGATTTGGGATCAATTTGGTAGAAGGATTCTTGTTTTAGAAGCTTAAGCGATAAGAGTTGACCGGAATTTGACTTTTGTGTAGACGACTCTGAAATAGTATTTTGATAATTTCAATAGCTTCGTATGGTGATTTTGGTCTTAGGCATGCGTTCGAATTTGGATTTGGAGGTCCGTAGGGTAATTTGATACATTTTGGCGAAAGTTGGAAAAGTTGAGGTTTGGGAAGGTTAAGAAGTTTGGCCGAGAGTTAAAATTGGTGATAAGGGGGTCGGATTTCGATTCCGAGAGTTTTATTAGCTCCCTTATGTCATTTGGGACATGCATGAAATATTTGATGTCATTTCGGGTTGATTTGACATATTTCGGCACGAGTTTTGAAAGTTGGAAGATTTGAAAGTTCATAAGTTCGATTCCTGGTGCGATTCATTATTTCGACGCTTTTGATGTGATTTGAGGCCTTGGGTATGTTTGAGTGGTGTTATGGAACTTGGTTCTATGTTTGGAAGGGGTCCCGTAGGCCCTAGGTGTGTTTCGGACGAGTTTCGAATGTTTTTCATACTTGTGAACAAGTATGCTTTTGGTGCATCGCACCTGCGCATTTTGGAGTTAGGTGTGTTTCGGGGTCGCTTCTCCATGTTGTGTGTTGCTTCTGCAATGATGGAGCTTAGGTGGGAGTTCTGCTTCTGCGTTGAGGGATCGCAGGTGCGATCATCGCATCTGCATGTTATGGATCGCAGGTGCGATGGAGGCCGCTTCTGTGAAGGCGTAGGTGCGATCCTCTTTTGCGCAAGTGTGCTTTTTGGTTCAGGCAGTGTGAACCGAAAATACAGAGGTTTATCTTGCCTAACTTTGTGGGGGGGAACTATCCCTTAGGATTTGAGTCATTTGTGCTAATTGTGTCATGTGAAGGTCGTGTACGGGAGGTGACGAGTACGTGCTCGGGCTTATTCGTGGCAATTTAACCGTTTATGGCTCTTAGGTACTTATGTCAATTAAATATGAAGTTGTGTTGTCATTTTAAATTCCCCATTTTCTAAATCCACCCTTACGTATCTTATTTGGAATTAATTGCTTTATGATTTACCCTTATTGCCAATTAAACTCTTATGTTCCTTATCTAAAGTTGTAGCCCCTCTTATTGACATGTTATCTTTCCGTAATTGCTTAACCTTAATTGAAATCATTATTATCTCCTCTGTAATTGCTTAGCCTTAGTTGAAGTTTGGTATCCCTTTCATTGTTGAAGTATTCTTATTTAGGGTCATTGATTTATGTTATCTCCCTTGTTGTTGAATTGTACTTTTGTAGAATCATTGCTACACATTATCTCTTCCTTATTGAGCTATTATTCCATGTTGTGTCCTTCTTTGTGAGCTCGTTCTTCCATCTCTTTGTGTTTTGTAATTCCTGAGTTGATATATTTATCGTATTCTCATGTTATTGTCGTTGTTGATGTTGTATTTAGTGTTGTTGAGTTGAGGTCTATATGTGGGCACATATTGTGAAAGTCATTTAGTTGAGTTGTTATGCTTTGACACACGTGTTGTTGTTAAGAGAATTGTGGTGTTTCCTGCACGAGGTTTCTGCCATGCGATTGTTATTATGTTTGCACGAGGTTTATGCCGTGCGAATGTTATTGTGTTTGCATGAGGTTTCTACCGTGTGGTTGTTATTGTGTTTTCACGAGGTTTCTGTTGTGTGATTGTTATTATGTTGCACGAGGTTTCTACCGTGCTGTTGTTATTGGTACTAGAAGCCATGCGGTGTGAGAAGGTGGCCTCAAACATGGGATGATATTTCGGGAAAATGATTTTCAAAACTAAATATAAAGGCTCTCGCGGTGATATAAGGAACATTGTGATTCATTTTACGATCTGAGACTACGAGGCGGTACCTCGTGAGTGCTCTTGTTGTCATTTACCCTTTTCTATGCACTTGTTTTTTATTGCTATTTTCCTTAGCATACTATTAATTGTTTCCTCCGTGTTGCACTATTTGCTCAGATCTATGTAGCTAATCTTTTTGTATTGGTCGCTGCTTCAAACTTCATTGCTACTTCTATTACACCGTACATTTTGTGGTGATCGTTGCTTATGTGTGATTCATTGACTCTATTCTTATTTGTAGGTTAGAGTTATGGTAGAACACTTGCACAAGCATACACGTAGTTAAATCACCCATATTGGTTTTAAAAGATGAATCCTGACGATATTAACCATTATACGTACTCTTGTCTTCTTGGCTTCTCTGTAAGGATTGTTCTATTGGTACATGAGTCGTCCGTGAGGTTATGAGTTGTAATGTGGGTACAAGATGCCAAGTGATTAGGGTTTATAAATCGGGACTCATGAGCTGTGGTTATGAGGTTTGGTACCTCGTGGAAATGCTTGAATAGATCTGGTGTGAAAGTGGTTGTTCTTATTGAGTTCTTGCTGGTTTTCCCTTTATTTTGTTTCCTCGGACTTAGACTGTGATTAGTTACTCTACAACATTATTACCTGACTGCTTCCTTTTGAATATTGTTGTTACTATTGTATCATTGCAAGTATTGTCTTGTATTCCTTATTCTGCTTAGCTTTATATTAATATTGTTTCTTTGTTAGTTCATCTACATACTTGTTCAAGTTGTTTAGTCCGGTAGGTATCTTGACTGTCCCTCATCACTACTCCACCGAGGTTAGTCTTGATACTTACTGGGTATGCTGTGGTGTAATCATACTATACTTCTGTACATTTTTGTGTAGATCAAGGTGCCTCGGTTATTGTTGATTATTAGTTGGCTAATCGAGCTGTGAAGAATCAAGATAAACCTTTCATTGTGTCTGCGGGCCTCTGAGTCACCTTCTGATATTTTCATTGTACTGTTTAATTCTATCTGAATAGTTATATTTAGGGATTTTCTAGTAAACTCAATATAGCTTAAGTCTTGTACTACCGATTTTCGGAATTGTAATTTGTATAAGATTGTTACCTCGTATTTTTCATTTGTTAGGCTTACCTAGTCTTACAAGTTGGTATCAGCTCTCTAGGTTCGTAGGTGCTACAAGTCATAAGCGAGTTTAGTAAAGTCTTGCGGATAGGTACGGAGACGTCTGCACTTATCTTCGAGAGGCTACAGAACTATTAGGACAGTTTAATTTCTTTCATTCCTATCGTGCGAGTTTATTCATCTTTAAGTTTGAACCTATGTCATTCTATTCTCTCATAAATGGTGAGGACACGAGTTACAGTTACCGCCAATGATGCCCCCGAATCCGGTATTTCTAGGGGCTGGGGCAGAGGCAGAGGCCGAGGAGGAGCACATGCTACAGCTAGCGCGCCTGTCAGAGCAGCTGTTGAGGAGCCGCTAGTAGCTCCTATTGGGGGACAAGTACCAGAGGTGCCTGTTGTGAACCTAGGACTTTAGGAGACTTTAGCACAGTTCCTGAGCATGTTTGGTACATTGGCTCAGGCGGGGTTGATTCAGGTTACACCAGCTACTTCACATATCAGATGATGAGCTCAGACTCCCACCACTTGTACTACAGACCAGCGAGCCCATGTTGGTTATGTGCCAGGTGTCATGCCGACACAGCCTGTTATCCCAGTTCAGCCCGTGGTTAGGACAGCACCATATGAAGAAGAACAACTTAGACTTGCAGGGTTCAAGAAGTATTACCCTCCTACTTTCAGTGGTTTGGCTTCAAAGGGTGCGCATGGGTTCCTAGGGGAGTGCTACTGTATTCTCCGTACTATGGGTATTGTGGAGATGAGTGGAGTTGCTTTTACTGCATTCCAACTTAAGGGAGCGGCATATCAGTGGCGGCGAGCGTATAAGATGAGTAGTCCGGCCGACGCAGCTTCACTTTCATGGGTTCAGTTTTCAGAGGTATTCTTCAGAGAGTTTGTTCCTCAGACCCTTCGGGAATGCATGGCACATGGAGTTTGAGTAGCTGCACTAGGGCACTATTTCGGTATCAGAGTATGTCGTTAGAATAAGTGATTTTTCCAGAAAAGTACCTATTTTGGTTTCTACAGTTAGAGAGCGAGTTCGCAGGTTCATTGAGGGCTCAATCATGATATCCAGTTCAGCATGGCTTGGAGTTGGGGTCTGATGTTCCATTCAGTAGGTAGTAGAGATCGCCCACCGATTTGAGGGTATACGGGATCAGGAGGGAGAGGCTAGGGAGGCTAAGAGGCCACGTAGACCGGGAGGATCTACTGGTCCCTATTTTGGAGGCAGAGTATGGCATGGTAGAGTTTTTATGTGTCAACCAGTACAGTTTGCACTTCATGCTTCACATTGTGTTTCAGGTACCCATAGGTCCTAGGGTACCCGTACCGGACAGCTTCCACAGCCACGTCAGGTGAGACGTTGCTTTGAGAGTGGAAATACCAACCACATAGTGAGAGACTATCCCAAACTCCAGACAAATGTGTCACAGTGGGGTGTTCAGGCTATGCGTTCTGCTCCAATTGTTGATATCCCTACACCGCTAACTTGGGTGCAGGTCAGGCAAGTAGAGGCCGCCCAAGAGGGGGGCTTAGCCTATTGAGGTGCTTTCTACGGTACTTCGGAGGCCGCTATACCAGATGATGTCGTATAGGTATGGGTTCGATTTGGTATAGATGAGCATTTTTCGTATTTTGTTTGGGTTCTTCTTATTGAGGTGAGCCATCCTATTTTGCTTCACGTATGGGTGAGTTTCGTGTTCTTGTACTCTACTTAAGTGTTTACCCCTTTTGGGAGATTCTATAGTGGTAGCACATATCTGTCGTTCTATTTTTATTCATTATTGAGAGCTATAAGACTAGAAGTGACTTTCTGTTACCCAGTACGGTAGGTTCTGATGCGATTTATGAGTGATTGGTTACAATTTATGATTTAGATGCTCTACCATGGTGGGAATTCAGTATGTGTTGTGATTTTGTTGGCGGAATTGAACTAGTGGACGGTTTCGGTTGGTATAAGGTGCGTCCTACTTGCAATTCAGAGTTAAGGATGGGATCCTCGCGTTTTCATGTGATTTGATATGTTTGAATCGGGCTGTGGGCCATGGTGGAGTTATATCAGGATGAGATCCTTGTGATTTATTCATATGCATCAATTCTCCCTTTATGAAATTGATTCGTAGTCTGATACTGATAGGGAGCGGTGCCTGTCGGGCTTGTTTGATAGTTATCTTATGTGTTTCTCCTTACATATTCAATCATGTTCGTGTTATGCTTGTTGAGTTTTGGCTTGCGGGATGTGTGCCCCAGTGGCATTAGATGTGACTTGTTGATTCGGGTGAATAGTTACGAGGTCTTTATGTTTCTTGCATCGTTGTCAGTGTTGTAAAAGTTTGAAATAGGGTTCTAATGGATATGAGGCTAATTGCCAGTACTGGATTTGATTATGGGCAGCTACTGTGGCTAGAGTTATTGTTTAAGGCATATGTGTGACGCGTTACATCGTGTGGCTGTACCTGGTGGGCGTAGGCTTAGGTTGTTGCAGCTGCTTGAGGTTGGTACTGTGTATTGATGTAGGAATCGGGTCTTTTGGAAATGATTGGATGGTGAGAAATTTGGTTCAAAGGGTTGCCAGTGTGAGTGGAAAGAATAATATTCAGTTGAGATGGCGTTGTCGGGCCTATATGGATTGGGGTGACGTGGAGCCACCAGCGAGTATTTGCATGATGAGTGCATTCAGTGATTTGATGACCTCGGAGTGGCACTGGGCACGTTCAAGGATGAATGTTTGTTTAAGAACGGGAGAATGTAACGACCCGACATGTCGCTTTGAGAATTAACGTCTCGTTCGGTAGTGTAAGGCCTTACCAGTTTCGTATTATGAGTTATGACTTGCGTGTGAGGTCGAGTTCAGTTTTCGGATGATTTGGGATCAATTTGGAAGAAATATTCTTGTTTTAGAAGCTTAAGCGGTAAGAGTTGACCGGAATTTGACTTTTGTGTAGACGACTCCGAAATGGCATTTTGATTATTTCAATAGCTTTGTATGGTGATTTTGGACTTAGGCGTGCGTCCGGATTTTGATTTGGAGGTCTGTAGGGTAATTTGATGCATTTTGGCGAAAGTTGTAAAAGTTGAAGTTTTGGAAGGTTAAGAGGTTTGCCTGAGAGTTGTCTTTGGTGATATCGGGGTCGGATTTCGATTCCGAGAGTTGGATTAGCTCAATTATATGATTTGGGACTTGCATGCAAAATTTGAAGTCATTCCGGGTTGATTTGACATGTTTCATCACGGGTTTTGGAAGTTAGATGATTTGAAAGTTCATAAGTTCGATTTGTGGTGTGTTTCGTAGTTTCGACATTGTTGATGTGATTTGAGACCTCGAGTAGGTCCTCGTGGTGTTATGGAACTTGTTGGTATGTTTGCACAGGGCCCCAGGTATGTTTCGGACGAGTTTTGGATGATTTTCATGCTTGTGATCAGGTCTGCTTCTGGTGCGTCGCACCTGCGCATTTTGGAGCGCAGCTACAGTGTCGCTTCTAAGTGATGTGTGTCGCTTCTCTGATGATTGAGCCTGGGCGGGAGTTCTGCTTTTGTGTTGAGGGATCGCAGGTGCGATCATCGCATCTGTGTGTTATGGATCACAGATGTGAGGGAAGCCGCTTCTGCGGTTGTTTGGGCGGTTCTATGAAGGCGTAGATGCGACCCTCTTTTGCACAGGTGTGCGTTTTGGTCCAGGTAGTGTGAAACGCAGATACGGAGTTTTATGCGAGAGAGCAGATGCGCTTCCTTGTCCGCAAATGTGGAAGTTCTGGGCAGAATCATTTAAGTCGAGGGTTTGGCCATTTTCTTCATATTTTGAGTTGTAGACCTCGGTTTTGGGAGATTTTTCTTGAGATGTTCAAGCAACTTATTGGGGTAAGTGTTCTCTACCCGAATCTTGTTATATTTCATGAATCCATTGCTATTTTCATTATTTAATTAGTGAATTAAATTGGAAATTTGGGGATAATTTGTATAAATCTTTCAAAATGTAAAATGATGATTTGAAAGAGGAATTGAAATCGGAATTTGGTAATTCTTGTATGGTTGGACTCGTTATCAAATGAATGTTCGGATTTTACAATGTTGGTTAGGTTCCGATGTGCGGGCCCGGGGTTTGACTTTTAGTTCTTGTTAAAGATTGAAACTTTATTATTCGAAATTGTTTTGTATGAGTTTTATTAATGAATTGAACTTATTTTGGTTAGATTTGAGCTTCCGGAGGGTGTTTCACTCGAGAAGGTCATTTTAGAGTAACAGTCTAGCTTCTTTGAGGTAAGTATCTTGCCTAACTTTAAGGGAACTATCCCTTAGGATTTGAGTCATTTGTGCTAATTGTGTTATGTGAAGGTCGTGTACACGAGGTGACGAGTACGTGCTCGGGCTTATTCGTGAAAATTTGACTGTTTAGGGATCTTAAGTTCTTATATCCATTAAATATGAAGTTTTTTTGTCATGTTAAATTCCCCATTTTCTAAATCCACCCTTACGTGTTTTATTTGGAATTAATTGCTTCATGTTTTACCCTTATTAACGATTAAATTCTTATGTGCCTTAACTGAAGTTGTTGCCTCTTTTATTGACATGCAATCTTTCTGTAATTTTTTAACCTTATTTGAAATCATTATTATCTCTTCCGTAATTGCTCAGGTTTAGTTGAAGTTTGGTATTCCTTTCATTGTTTTCGTATTCTTATTAGGGGTCATTGATTCATGCTATCTCCCTTGTTGTCGAATTATACTTTTGCAGAATCATTGCTACACATTATCTCTTCCTTATTAATCTATTCTCTTTGAGACTATTATTCCCTATTATGTCCTTCTTTGTGAGCTCGTTTTTCTGTCTCTTTGTGTTTTGTAATTCCTGAGTTGATTTACTTGTCGTATTCTCATGTTATTGTCGTTGTTGCTGTTGTATTCAGTGTTGTTGAGACGAGGGCTATGTGTGGGCACATATTGTGAAAGTCATTTAATTGAGTTGTTATACTTTGACACACTTATGGTTGTTGAGAGAATTATTGTGTTGCTTGCACGAGGTTTCTGTCATGCGGTTGTTATTGTGTTTGCATGAGGTTTCTGTCATGCAGTTATTATTGTGTTTGCATGAGGTTTATGCCGTGCGGTTGTTATTGTATTTGCACGAGGTTTCTGCCGTTCGGTTGTTATTGTGTTGCATGAGGTTTCTGTCGTGATGTTGTTATTGATATGCACGCGGTGGTATAAGGTTTGGGTGTTGAAACGCATGCGGTGAGATAAGGTGAGCTTGAAACACGTGACTAGTAGGGGAACTACTAGAAACCATGCGGTGTAATAAGGAGGGCTATAACATGGAATGCTATTTCGGGAAAATGATTTTCAAAAACTAAATATAAAGGCTCCAGCGGTGATATAAGGAAAGTTGTGATTCATTTTACGATTTGAGACTACGAGGCGGTACCTTGAGAGTGCTCTTGTTATCATTTCCCATTTTCTGTGCACTTATCTTTGATTTTTGTTTTCTTTAGCATGCTATTAATTATTTTTCTCCGTGTTTCACTATTTACTCAGCTCTATGTACCTAATCTTGTTGTGTTGGTTGTTGCTTCAAACTTCATTGCTGCTTCTGTGACACTGTACATTTCGTGGTGATCATTGCTTATGTGCCATTCATTGACTCTTCTCTTATTTGTTGAGTAGAGTTATGGTAGAACACTTGCACAAGCAAACACGTAGTTAAATCACCCATATCGGGTTTAAAAGGTGAATCCTGACAACATTAACCATTATATGTACACTTGTCTTCTTTCCTTCTGTGTGAGGATTGTTCTATTGGAACGTGAGTCGTCCCTGCGGTTATGAGTTGTAATGTGGGCACAAGATGCCAAGTGATTAGGGTTCATGAATTGGGACCCATGAGCTGTGATTATGAGGTTCGGTACCTCGTGGAAATGCTTGAAGAGATCTGGTGTGAAAGTGGTTGTTCTTATTGCGTTGTTGCTGGTTTTCCCTTTATTTGGTTTCCCCGGATTTAGATTGTGATTAGTTACTCTATAGCATTATTACTTGACTGCTTCATGTTGAATATTGTTGTTACTAGTATATCATTGCAAGTACTGTCTTGTATTCCTTATCCTGCTTAGCTTTATATTAATATTGTTTCTCTGTTAGTTCATCTACACACTGTTTCAGGTTGTTTAGTCTGGTAGGTGTCTTGACTGTCCCTCGTCACTACTCTACCGAGGCTAGTCTTGATACTTATTGGGTACCGTTGTGGTGTACTCATACTACACTTCTGCACAATGTTGTATGGATCGAGGTGCCACGGTTGTTATTGATTATTAGCTGGTTGGTCAAGCTGTAGAGACTCAAGGTAAACCTGTCATCGCGTCCGCATGCCTCGGAGTCACCTTCTGATATTTTCATTGTACTATTTAATTCCATCCGAACAGTTGTATTTAGGGAGTTTCTAGATAATTTAGTAGATCGTATGACTTGTACTACCGGTTTTGGGAATTGTAATTTTGTATAGGTTTTTTATCTCGTATGTGTTTTTTGATGGTTGAATTCTTCTAATTATTTAGTAAGTGTTAGGCTTACCTAGGCTTAGAGACTAGGTGCCGTCACAACATCCTATGGAGGGATATTGGGGTCGTGACACCTTTCCCCTTCCTCTCTCATTTCTCTCAAATCTCATACCCATCAACATAAAAAAACTTGCACTAATTAGTGCAAGGTCATGAATCATGACCAGAAATCATCCTTTTTGTCTTTATTACCCACAATTCTCGCTGAATCTTTGCCCATTTCATCTTTGTGATTCCAATTCCCCTAATCTGAAACCCTAGTATACAAATGAAACATCAAATCTTCAGATTTCTCTTGTGTTATTCATGCATGGAGCTTCTTCAGAGTCTCATGATGAATATTCTATAGCTAGAGGTCAAACGCAGTAACCTCTAGGTTTCAGAGCTTTGTCCGGTAATTTTACCTTCAACGGTCAACTTCCCTCTCCCCAGGTAAAATCCCTACTGATTTTACCCCTGTTCTATTCTGATTTCACTCAATTATGCTTATATCACCACCCTTCAGTCACCTTCCACTACCGAGTTTGATTTATGTTGAATTTAGGGCATTGAATGCTACTATAAAAAGGGGCTTTCAATTCTCTCAACTAAAAGATCTAACATGAGATACACACTGGCAATCACTTACAAAAAGATATCAATTTTAGCTTTGGTTAGTAAAAATCGAGCTAGGGTTTCTAACTAGTTTGATTTCTTTTCCTATCTGAGCTCCATACTGGCCGGAGTTTGAGCTTTCTAATTCATGAACGGCTAACAAAAATCCTTGTTTGGTTTGCTGCTCAAAGGAAGATCAGTGAGCCTTGACCCTTCCTCTCTTTCAATCACTTAATTAAAATCATGCCTATTTTGTTGTTTTCTGTTAATTAACTCTGCTTGTGATATGTTATAATTAGTTATCTTTATCTTAATGTATTTGTCATTAGTTTATGATCGGTTATCAAACTATGAAGTTGCATGTTTCCTTAACAATCTGAAAACAACCCATGTACTAGTCAACTACTCTTGTAATCCCAATAAATGTGCCTTTGAATTAAGTAGTCTATGTGTAGCTGAGTTTCTGTAATTAACCAAGAATTTTAATATGCATATCTTGACTTTAGACCTCCCTGAGGTTCTACTATGGGCTTCATGTTTTCTATACTAATTTGCCTTGGTGTTATTTACATTTGAAATGGCTTACTTAATAAACTAAACTAAAATGGATTTGAACCTTTAATGATGAAAACAAGACTATCATCTTAGTTTGGGTATATCAGTTTATGTCATTTGAGTTACTTTCTTCCTTCTAACATGCTTCTGTGATTCTATAAATACTTGAATGATCAGTATAAATGGTTTCTCTCCATTTTCTTGACTGTTGATCTTACCTATGAGTTTCCATTTTGAATAGTTTCTCTCCATTTTCATGACTGTAAGACTGGTGTTATCTGTTACATTCTGAACAATTTCTGTAAGAATTGTACATGTTTAAACATGTGTATTGTTATTACAGATGTATTGAAACTTACAATGAATGCCTTATTGGCACTTAAACATATAAAGAAGAGTAAGTATCAGTGGTCAGGGGTATTTTGGAGTGATATTTAGTTTGCGGTTGATATACTCTCCCTGACACAAGCACTGCTCGGGGTCTATGAGACCCTAGTGACCATGGAGAGTGATACCATCCGCTACGTGCAGAAGTGTATCCATTGCCATATCCACAGGGATTTCATTTGGGTTCCACCTAATGAGTTGAAAGTAATGGGTTCACCATAACCGTTTGCCGCTTGGGGCATGGACGTTATCGGACCTATAGAGCGTGCTGCATCAAATGGACATTATTTCATCTTGGTAGCCATTGACTACCTCACCAAATGGGTCGAAGCTTCTACATACAAGGTCATCACAAAGAAAGTAGTGGCGGATTGTGTCCGTAATAACATCGTCTACCGGTTTGGGATACCTGAGTCAATCATCACTGACAATGCAGCCAATCTCAATAGTGATCTCATGAGGGAGATTTGTGAGAAGTTCAGAATCTTTCATCGTAACTCTACAGCCTACATATCACAAATGAATGGAGTGGTAGAAGTAGCTAACAAAAACATCAAAAGCATATTGCAAAAGATAGTGGACAATCATAGGCAATGGCACGAGCAATTATCCTTCGCTTTGTTAGGATATCTGACCATCATGAGAACATCCACTGGGGCATCGCCATACATGTTGGTATATGGCACCGAAGCCGTGATACCTGTAGAGGTCTAAATACCATCCTTGAGAGTCATTCAGATAGCCATGTTAGATGACGCAGAATGGATATGGATCAGGCAGGAGCAACTCATGTTCATTGATGAGAAGAGAATGGACGCAGTGTGTCATGGTCAATTGTAACAAAATAAGAAGTCCAGTGCATTCAACAAGAGGGTGATACCTCGCCAATTTGCACCAGGGCAGTTGGTCCTGAAAAAGATATTCCCTCATCAAGAAGAAGCCGAAGGAAAGTTTGCACCAAATTATCAAGGTCCTTACGTAGTCCATCGAGTCTTGTCGGGAGGAGCTCTGATCTTGGTAGAAATGGACGGAAGAGTCAGCACGAAGCTTATCAACTCAGATGCAATCAAGAGATACTACATTTTAAGACAGTAGAGTTAGGTTTTGGTTATAACAGAACTACGCCCGACCTGACTTCCCACGGTGGGATACATAGGCAAACCCACATAGGGTCCGGTCTCTCTCCCCTCTTCTTTTGTAATAGAAAATTCAAATATCATTTTGTATGTATTTGGAACAACGCCATAACTTGATTTCCTTTGGAAGGAATACGTAGGCAATCCTCACTAGATTCAGTCATTTATTGTAATCGAACTACGTTTTAAACTAATTCCATTTGGATACATAGGTTTCCTGAGCAACGCTTGGTCATCATCATAATTTCTTTATCTTTACCCACAAACTATGTTCAGACTTGATTCCATTTCGGATACGTAGGCAACCTGAAAAGGTTTGGTCATAACCCTAGGAAAACCTTTATAACGCATTAATTTAGTTTAGGATGCAATCGCGACAGCAAGAAACTACGTCATCAGAGGCGTCTCCAAGAATTGACATCAATGGGATATAATATTTTAGAAACAACGTTCGCGTCTGAGGGGATTTCTAAACATGTCATAATCCTGAACGACGACATTAGCCAAAACATGGGCGATTTTCAAAATGTTTTTCTAAAAGAAATATCATTCCACATATTGAACTCTATGGCATAAAAAATAAAAAAGTAAAAACTTAATGTCATAACCTTACCAGGCCCGGGGTAAAGCCAAGACTACTGTCAACACAAATCAACACCCCCGCTGCTAAGAATATTTCTTTGAACGCAGGACCGACATGATACAAGGAAATGCTGGAGCACGCTGGGGAAATGGCGGATGCTACTCCCTCCTAACTATCATCTATCTTTCATTATTTAAATTTTTCCTCATACAGCTGAAAACCATCTCTCAAATCCTTTGCAGGTACTTTGGAACCAGATATAATCGGGGCATATTGTAAATAGCAAACTGTCTGCTCAACAAGCGGAGCACTTTGTATATAGCAAGCCGCTGGCCCCGCCGACCGGAGCCACGTATATAGAAAACCGTATGCTCAACAAGTGGAGCACTTTGTATATAGCGAGTCACTGGCATGGCCGACCGGAGCCATGTATATAGAAAAACGTCAGCTCAATCAATCGGAGCGTTCTGTACAAACCGAGCCATCAGCTTTACCAATCAAAGCCCCATATATAGCAAATCGTTCGCTTCGCCAACGAGATCATCCCACACCGCCACTCCACCATATCGGAAAATACAAGTAGATAGTCGCATACCCCATCACCAACGTTCTGCCGATCGACGGCCGTAGTTAGTTTTGCAGTCAAGAGTATCTCTTGGGCATGCTCCTTATTCCCTTATTTTATCTTGAATGTTTTGACGTTTGTTTCATGCAGCTTACAAATACTTTACATTTCTAGTCAAACTCCCATCATACGAAGATACTTTACCTTTCAATGCAATTACTCCTAGCACGCGGAGATACATTCTACATTACAAATCAACTACTCTCGTTGTGCGGATGGTACTCCCAACATGAGGAGACCTAATGCTCTGACATCGGAAGAACGGTACACAACCCGGCTAACAATCGAGTCAAATTCAAGTATCTCGTCGTCCTGATCCCAAATAATGGCTAGCCGGCAGCCATGCATCATCATTCCCACATTATTTACATCACATCTTAACATATTTGCATTAAGACATATGGGTATGTGTGTATTTTGCTTTTGCAGGAACAAACATCGCGACGTAGAACTTCTTATAAGCAGCAAAGAAAGCTACAATGCTATGAGAAACGACAAACACATAAGCGGGCCAAGGATCCGAACTCAAACTCAAAATTTGATCAATGGAACTCTAATTCTTCAAATCCTTCAAATCGAGCCGCAATTCAAAGCTATCATGGGTACCATATCTTCCGTCTTGTAGTATCGTCATAATACGATATTGGGAAAATTCCTGAAAGCATTTCTTTCTCCAAATCATCACTCCAGAACTACATAAGACCTGATCCTCGTTAAGCCAAAGGTATGTAAGCAATTCAAATCCAGAATTCGGCCCCAACTCTTTAAAATTTCCCGGAATCCCCCTTAACTCCTCCATTAATTATACAACTCATAATATTCCTTAAATCCATATGACATTCCTGCAATGTATACCTAAAGTCGGGATAAAATTGGCCTTGGTTTAATTTCTTTGCTCAAAGACTCTTTCATCGTCTCCGGTCAAATAGGGACAGTTGTTGACAACCAATTTTGATCCTCCTTTTAAATATTAATTTAATTATACTTATTACATTTAGTAAATATATCAAACATGTTTTCTAAACAATAATATCTATTTTTTATAAAATTAGGTAATTGATGTTGTTAATTAGTAATTTAGTAACTATAATTATAAATACATTATCTTTACTATTTATTATTTTTGAAACTATTAAAAATAATTTTCATATGCATCATATAGACTTATAATTAATTTAACCAAATTATTTCTCAATATTTGGCAACATAGTCTATTATTTCAAAATAAATCTGACATTAGTATAGTAAATAAGAAAATAAGATATTTTAGTGATTAATTAATTAATTACAGTAATTAGTGGTGTATTTGATCATTATAAGTCATATTGCATTGGAATTATTTAAGCCTAATTAAATTAATATTTAAAAGACAAATGACCAAATGGTACATTTGCAATTGTGTGATTAAACACAAAAGGGCTATTCTTTAAATCAATAACCAGCTCAAACAATTGGCCCAATCCCCTATCTGACCTAGTCTAAAATCCCTCACCAGTCTAGGTTGGCGATTCACAACCCCCTCTCTAAGCCAATCTGCTTGTGCTACGTCACCTCCCCAAAACACTCACAAAAGAAGCACACTGGATCTAAGTCGTCCGTTGCTTAGATCAACGATTCACAATTTGTCACTGTTTTCTCTTTAATTTAAAACACTCATCAGATTTAATCACAGTCGTTGAATCATGACCAGAAATCATCCTTTCTGTCATCATTACCCACGATTCTCGCTGAATCTTTGCCCATCTCGTCTTATGCACGCATGGAGCTTCTTCAAAGTCTCATGATGAATATTCTATACTCAGAGGTCAAACGCAATGACCTCTGGGGTTTTGAGCTTTGTCCGGTAATTTCACCTTCAATGGTCAACTTCCCTCTCCCCGGGTAAAATCCCTACTAATTTTTCCCATGTTCTACTCTGATTTTACTCGATTATTCTCACATCACCACCCATCTGTCACCTTCCACTATCGAGTTTGATTTCTGTTGAATCTAGGACATTGAATGCTACTATAAAAATGGGCTTTCAGTATTCTCACCTAACAGAGTTTCTAATTAGTTTGATTTCTTTTCTTATTCTGAGCTCCATACTGGTTGGAGTTTGAGCTTTATGATTCCTAAACGGCAAACAAGAATCCTTGTTTGGTTTGTCGCTCAAAGGAAGGTCAGTGAGCCTCGACCCTTCCTCTCTTTCAATCACTTAATTAAAATCATACTTATTCTGTTATTTTCTATTAATTAACTCTGCTTATGATATGTTATAATTAGTTATATCTATCTTAATGTATTTGTCATTAGCTTATGATCGATTATCAAACTTTGAAGTTGTATGTTTCCTTCAAAATCTGAAAACAAACCATGTACTAGTCAACTACTGGTGTAACCCTAATGAATGTGCCTTTGAATTAAGTAGTCTATGTGCAGCTGAGTTTCTATAATTAACCAAGAATTTTAATATACTTGGCTTGACTTTAGACCTCCCTGATGTTCTACTATGGGCTTCATGTCTGTTATACTAATTTGCCTTGGTGTTATTTACATTTGAAATGGCTTACTTAATAAACAAAACTAAAATGGATATGAACCTTTAATGATGAAAACAAGACTGTCATCTTAGTTTGGGTATATCAATTTATGTCATTTGAGTTACTATCTTCCTTCAAATGTGCTTTTGTGATTCTGTAAGTACTTGAATGATCAGTATAAATGATTTCTCTCAATTTTCATAACTTTTGATCACACCTATGAGTTTCCCCTGTACAAAATGATGCTTTAAAAATAACTAGACTAAGCTCTAATGAACTTCTACAGTTATTCTTATGTGCATCTTGTAAGTTGTTACTCGCTTAGCGTAAGTTATGCCATAGGGATAGGACCAAAATTATATTTGTTATGACTAAGCATTGACTGTTATGCTGATAGGCTGAACAAAACTTCACCATGATTAAATTATCACTCTTAACTTGTACAGTTAAAGTAGGTCTACTTAATATAAGATTTTCATTGTCCTGGACTCCTACAGTGATATTGTTAGTCTGATTCCATAAAGTTTGATACCCAGCCATACTTGTAATGTTATAACCCTGTCAGAATGTCCCGTATATACACTTGAATGCTATCCCTTGGGATTCCTGCACCCAGCTGGTTTTTAAACAACCGTCCTGTTTGTCCCTCATGCTTAGGCCCATGCTCTCATAACATTGAAACTTGTTAAGCGTATTGTGACTGCCCAATAAACTTAAGATAAACCTTTTGATGTTATATGTTCTGCTTGAGAATAATACCATGCCTTAGCTGCTAAAGAGCCTAGCATGAATGAGAGATTTTTTCAGAGATCATGTCATTTATTTAAGTGAAGATCAATTTGTCTGCTCAAGTATCCCTGTTAATACTCTTTAAGGATTCTGAAATGGACTGTTAACCCTTATACTTAGTGAGAAATAATGTGTTAACCTATGTGTAGACTTTCATTTAGTGTGGACATGGCTAAGATATATTACTACATTTAAGAACTTCCATAAGTATGAATTTGCTAATAGGATTAGTAAGGTTAATGTACATGTATCATCTTTATCCCTCAAATCACATGACTAAACTGTTTGAGTTCCTGAAATAGCCCGTTGAATGTTCTTATCATTTTTCTGCCCTTGTAACTGATTTCTTTGAGTACTCTTGATCATGCTAAAGGTGTATGACAGTATACCACAGTTATGTCTGGAATATTATCTCCCTGGTGTTATCTGTTACATTCTAAACATTTTCTGTAAGAAGTGTACATGTCTAAACATGTGTATTGTTGTTACAGTTGTATTGAAACTTACTATGAATGCCTCATTGGCACTTAAATATATAAGGAAGATAAGTGTCAGTGGTCAGGGGTATTTAGGAGTGAGATTTAGTTTGTGGTTGATATACTCTCCCTGATACAAGCACTACACGGGGTCCATGAGACCCTTGTGAACTTTAAAGTGCCAGGGATCCAAAGGGTGTCTTGGCCATGAATGAAATTTTACCTTAAGCCTTTAATCCTTGACATTTGCTAATCTCTTTAGGGTTAGTTTTAAATGAAAAAAAGGCTTCACTGCAATATTTTTTTACTCTGTTTGACCTTACACAGTTTTATTTGCATTCCTAATTACTAATGCTTGTTACAGTTCTATTTTGGGCCTTACATTGATATCATTTGTGTTTAGATATCGTATTGGTTCATATATATAATTTTCTTTCTTTTCTTTTCTTTTCTACATATGTGACCGAACTGCGCCTGTTGAGTCCTCAAACACTCAGGCCCAAGTTTTAGCGTGAGTTGGAGTCGTTCAAAATGCTTCCGCTTATTCGCTGTCCGCTGGGCCTAACTTCCTTTATATTATCTCCCTTTATCGCTTTATATGATCTGTTGTTATTTTCATATATAAAACACTGATAAATATTTGAGTGAATATTTTTTTTGTCTCTCTGAATTACTTTAGGAAACCTAGGCAAGCCTAAAACCATAGGTAAAATGAAAGAAGAACTATCTATCATTAGTAAAATAATCTCTATTTGTTATTTCCATTATCCAGTTTTCACTCTCAATACTAACTATTTTTCATGAGTTTTTCTAAGTTCAAAACATATTTGGAAAAAGTCGACGACTCTCTTTCTTTGGAAGTCGAAATTGAGCAAACGATTTCAAAGATAGGTTTTTCTATAAATTGAACAAACACAGATGCTAATCAAAACGGTTTTTCTTTCTAGGTTTAAGCACAAGATCTGAAATCAGTATCCAAGGAATATCTGAACTTATTTATTCAATGGCCTTTATTTTTACACAAATAGTCATCTTATTCAAAATCAAATATTTTGCACTTAACCATTTTTACAAAGTTAGCAAGTATAAGTATGATACAAATATTTCCAAAAAACATTTCAATTGCACAGACATCTCAAAGGGCATTCTTTTGTATAAAACCTACACTCTCTCTTTTCAAAGTATATATATTACTTCCCTTTCAAAAATGATAAGTTTAAAACATAATATAACGTAAGCCATACACTTTTAAGCACTAACCAAGTAGAATATACATGTTTAATTCCCCGAACCTAGTCTAAGTCCTATGGAGATACCTTAGGTAGATTCTAGGGGATGCCTAACACCATCCCCTTAGAAGAACAAGAACTCTTATGCAAAAATCTCACCGGTTAGCAAACTAATAGGGTAATAATTTAATAAATAAAATATATACCCTAGTATACCTTTAAATATTAGGTGGCGACTCTCTTTTATAACAGGGGAAACCACTAGTTAAATCTTGGGGAAACCACTAGTTGAATCTTATTTTTTCTCGTGCAAAATAGGGTGCAACAATTGGCGGTGCGCCGTGTGGGTTGGAATTTGCGAGTACGAGGTTGCGATTTAGTTTTGAAGGGAAGGTCATGAGTTTTAGATGTCATGGACGATTTTAAATATTTAATAGAATGCTAGCACTATTTGATATCGCTAGGGAAGGGTGTGAATTTTAGAAGGTGCCTTGTGTTTTGACCTGCGGATGCTTGACTAATGTTACGGTGATCGCCTGGTTTTGAGTTGTTGAGGTTCAGGTTTTGCTACTTGGCGCAGAAGATGTAGGAGGGTATTTTTTGTAAGATGATTATGTACGAGTTATGTATCGGTAATTTCAGTAGTGGATTTGGGATCGGATGTTGAGATTTCAGTATTCATGAGGTTTAGAGACTGGATGTTCTCGTGGGCAGATTGTTCCTTGATTGCAAACATGTAAAGATACGTTAAAAAATTGGATATTTGATGGTATGTGTTATGGATAGGTTGATATGGTCTTTTAGGAGGTTATTTACCTATTTGGGGATGATCGGAATTGGTTTGGGGGCTATTTGTAGGCTTAATGAGAATGGGTATTCTATATCAGATCGAGTTTGCTTTTGTGTTTTCCCTTATGCTATGACGGGTTGTGAGGTTACATGATTATTTACACGCATGTTACGATCCTGTTTAGGCCTTATGGCGATATGGGCGAGATGGCCCTCGCGATGTTGATTTTCTTGTTGCACCATAGTTGTTCTTTCCTTTTTATGTATTGTATTATTCTACTCACCTCCCCACAGTTATACTCGTGTACTCTATCATGTTTGATATTGATACACGTGTGCTTAGTGAGAACGAGCATTATGGCTGGATGGTATCCCTACGTGGATTGATATGTTTAGGATCGGGTTGCACGCTGCAACAGAGTTATGTGAGATACCTTTATGTTTATTTCGTGTGTTTTGTTTTCCCTTTGTGGGATGAGTTCATGAAATTATTCCTTTGTTGTTATATTAGTGGTACTTGTTGGATAGTCCTCGTACCTTATTTTCTTTCCATTTTTGGATATATCTGAGTTATTGCTTATTTGATGTATGGACTGCGTTGTGTGAGTTTCCATGTGACTTGTCGGTTGGGCCAGTTGTATAGGGCGAGATGAGGTTTTTGGACTTGGGATTTGCACTATCATATTGGGGCAAGGAATATTTGGAAGAATAATATTATACTTCCGCTCATAATTTGTCAATGGTCCTTGTCAGACGAGAGAACTCCACGACTTATTGATTGGGTGAGTGGTTATGAGTTTCTACATGTTTCTTTCATGATTGGTAGAGTACGAAGGTTTGGAACAAGGTTTTATTTGATATTAATAGGCAACTATTGTGGTCAGAGATATTGTTATGGGCATATAAGCGATGGGCTACATTGTGTGGTTATATCTTGTGAATATATTTATCATTAATTTGTTATAGCTAGTTGATATCGCAACATTATGTGTATGCGAGAATCGGATCTTAGAAGGAGTCCTGGATGTTGAAATTTGGTTTTAAGGCTTATCAGTTAAGGTTAAAGGAAGAATCTTCAGTCGATTGTGCCGATAGGTTGTTATGGATTAAGGTGGCGTGGGATCACCCATGAGTATATGTATGGCGGGTTTATACAGTGAATTGATGGCTTTGAAATGACTCTTGGCACTTTCAAGGACGAACGTATGTTTAAGTGGGGGAAAATGTAATGACCCGATCAGTCATTTTGAGTTCTAGTGTTCTATTCGATAGTTTGAGACTTTAAGTAGCTTCATATGATGTATGAGTGGTTCGAGAGCAATTTGGAAGAATGACTCTCAATTTGGAAGCTTTAAGTTAGAAGAGTTGACCAAGGTTTGACTTTTGGGTAAACAGACTCGGAATCGAGTTTTATGGTTTCGATAGGTTCATATGATGATTTTGGACTTGTACGTATGTTCGGATTCGGTTAAGAGTTCATAAGTTTGACCAAGAGTTGACTTTGATGTAATTGGACACTAATTGGTGTTCCAAGACTTTGGATAGGTCTATATAGTTGAATTGAACTTGTGTGCAAAATTTGAAAATAATCTGAAGTGTTTAAGTGTGATTCGGCCGCTCTTTTGAAAGAATGGAGATTTAACAACTTAAGAAAAATTCTAATTGGTTTGAGCCTCGATTCTTTGTTGTGATGTTCCTTTAGGTGTTTCGAGGCTTAGCAAAATTTCCTTTAGATAAGAAATTGGGGTTTTTTGTCTAAATTTTCTAAAGTGAATATTTGAGATTTCAACATTGATTCGGAGTAGGATTTGAGTGAAATTAGTATGGTTGAACTCGTAGTTGAATGGGTTATTGTAATTTGTAGGTTTTGTCGGGTTCCGAGGTGCTGCCTAGGGTTTGACGTTTTGGTTGACTTTGAGATTTTGATTAAACATTCAACCTTTACCGATTGGATTTGTTTCCTTTGGCATTATTTGATATTCTTGAGTTGCTTTTGGCTAGTTTCGTGTCGTTCAGAGGTTGATTTATGCGGGATAGCATTTCTAAAGTGTTGTTTGGCTTGCTCGGTATTTTATTTGGCTTATTTGAGGTAAGTAACATTTCTAAACTTAGAATTGATGGTAATTATCCCTGGGAATCATGTTATTATGATGTGTTTAGGTGACGCACATGCTAGGTGACGGGCGTGTGGGCGTGCACTGGGGTAATCATGACTCAAGTTGACTTTTAGACTATTATCAGACTTGTTCTGCTATCACATCCTATTATATCTGTGTTTTTCCCTACTTGTTCGATTATTTGAGCTATGATTCGTGTTAAAAATTATGTTTAGACTATGTGCTTATTCAATTGAGACCTAAGGAGGCTATTTCTGTTGTTTTGAGTTATCTGATTTTACTGTAATTATACACTCAGTCATGGTTCTTTATTTGTATATCATATCTCAGTCTCTGTTCATCATTCATCGCTACATCATATGTTATCATTATTTTTCCATATGTGGAGTTGTTGGGCTAAGTGGTATGAGATTGTGAGCCCTTGAGACTTGAGAGGGTGATAACGGAAATGGGTCATAGAGCCGAATTGAGAGTGTTGTTGTGGATTAGGTTGCACGCCACAGCAGACCATACTGGATTTATTGTTATTATTATTATTATTACTATTATTATTATTATTATTATTATTATTATTATTATTATTATTATTATTATTATTGTTGTTGTTGTTGTTGTTGTTCTTCTTCTTCTTCTTCTTCTTCTTGTTGTTGTTGTTATTGTTGTTGTTGTTGTGGATCGGGTTGTACGCCGCAACAGGCTTTATAGGCTTTTGATTAGTTCTTGGGTAGAATCCGCCCCTCTAAAGTCTGACATACCAGCAGTGAGTGCAGGCACAATGATGTATATATATACACCTGCTTTGGTGAGGGACTTATGAGCCAGGCACCTGTACAGTGCTAAGTGATTGTGTATGCATGATAAAGTGGACATTTGAGACAGATAGCTTGAGCATGTTGAGGGTGAGTGTACCTGGGATATCACCATGAAATCATTCATTTGACATGAAGACTTGGCATGTAGGCATAGAGATGCATTTTTCCTTATGCTAGACGGTACTATGACATTCATGATTTGACATATAGGCATAGAGATGTATATTTCTCGTGCAAGATTGTATATGGTAATTGATGACTGGACATGTATATTGACATGTAGGCATAGAGACGTACTTTCCTCATGCTAATTGGTAAACGGATATTCTTATTTGGTGTTGTGAATTGGAAATACAGTTCTATTAATAAACTCATGTTTAGTTGATTTTTAGTTGTAATATCTAGACTTGACTACTATACCTGGAAAGTATGTCTACTTTTTCGTAACTGTGAACGAGCTGAGCATAATATCTTTTGAGCTATTACTTTTACTGCCTTCATTATATTATTATAAGTTAATATTGGCTATTGGTGTTGGACACTGACCTTCTTTTGAGCTCGTCAATGTTTTCAACCTAAAGTTAGGTTTGTTACTTATTGAGTATATTGGGTCGGTTGTACTCATATTATACTTTTGCACTTTGCGTGCAGATTTTGGAGTTGATGTTGTTCTGTATGGCGGGAGCTGGCATTGAAGATGTACTTGTGTTCCAGTTATAATTGCCTCTTGTTCTTGGTGGTTTTAGATTTATAAATCCGGTTATGTATATTTTGAACATATGATATATTTATTTTGTACCAGCTTTATAAATCTAAAGTCTTAGAAGCTCATGACTTGTACTACCAATCCTTGGGATTTTGCATAGAAAGCTCAGTTATTTCATTTGTGGATTTCTGTTATCCTATTTGAGTTGTGTTGTCTACCATTTGGCTTACCTAGCGGGTTGGGTTAGGTTAGGTGCCATTACGACTAGCTGGACTTTAGGTCGTGACAAACACGTATAGTTTTTTTTATTATATACCTTATAAGCTTTACTATGTGGAGAATAACCCAGAAAGACACCCTAATCACTTTTAGCATCAAATTTTTCTAGACCCTCTTTACCATTATTATGCACAAAACACTTGCTACCAAAGGCTCTTAGGTGAGTTATGTTGGAATTTCTGCCTCTAAGTAAATCATAGGGAATCTTATCAATCGTTGTCCTGATCATGCATCTATTGATAATGTACATGTAGGCTTCAACCCAAAAGGTTTTAGGAAGTCCACTAGCAATTAACACAATTCTTGCCATATCTTCTAAAGTCCTATTTTTCCTTTCTACAACACCATTTTGCTATGGAGTTCTAGGTATAAAGAATTTGTGGTCTATGCCCTTAGTTACAAAGAACTCAAGAAAGTGAGGATATTCAAATTTAGTTCCATGGTCAGATATAATACTAGCTACGTGACTATCCAATTTTCTTTGTAATTTCATCATAAAGGTCACAAACATATCATATGTTTCATCTTTAGTTGCTAGAAATATGGTCTAAATAAATCTAGAGTAGTCATTAATAATTACAAATACATACCTATTTTATCCTTTACCTTTTGCACAAGCATCACAGATTTTATTTTCCCTGAATTTTGACTTTGGCAAGCCAAGCACCAGGTTCTTGGAAATTAATTTGTTCAACGTAGAAAAACTAACATGCCCTAAACTCTTGTTCCATACAAAAGAGTTAGTGTCAAGTGAACTAAGACATGCCAGTTCATTTTTAGGTGAAGACATAATATCAGTTTTATAAATATTTTTGTACCTATTTCCTATGAGAACCAGGTTTCCAGTATTTTTATTCGTGACCATAAATATTTAGAAGTGAAAAGAACCCGGTTCCCTTTATCATACATCTGGGACACGCTTAACAAACTATGCTTCAAACCTTTGATATAATATACATTTTCAATAGCATAAAAGTGGGACATACTAACCTTACCTGTACTGATTATGTTATCTTTTTTGCTATTTCTAAAGCCCGCACTCCCTCCTTGGTAGGTTCTCGGTGAAAGAAAATTGTCTTTGTTTCCAGTTATATGGCAGGAGCAAGCACTTTCCGCATGGCACCAGTTCTTGCTTCCTATCATCTTAGGTTGTAAAAACATTCAAGGATTAGTTTTAGGAACCCATACTAGCTTGGGTCCCTCCCTTTGAGAAAATGGATGAATCACATTCTTTTTAATCCAACTTGGAAGTCTTGCACCTTTAAGTGAAGAACCATATTTATCATTCTTATTTTTCTCAACATATGCAACATTCTTTTGGTTTGATTTAATTCTAGCCATGCATGTTTATTTAAGGTGACCATTGTTACCACAGTGTATGCACAACCTATCGTCGGGAATGTCTACATACTTGCTATGTTAATTATATACTATTTTAGTCTTAGTATGTCCTAAACCATTCTTGAAAGTACTGTGGTTTTCATGCATTTTACACATTATTTGTGAAAATCTGGTTTGCTTGATTTTTTTCTTGCTCATACTTAGTCTTATCCAGATTCTCTTGAAGCAAACGAGCCTTTTCTATTTCAACTAAGAGATTTGTATTAGCCTTCTTTGAATCACTCTTTAGTTTCTCCTGGATATTTGTGACCAACTCTTTACCTTTTGATAGGAGCATCACGAAAATTTTTGTTTTCAATTTCTAAGGCTGTCTTCTCATCTTCTAATGTGAGAACCTGGTCCTTGAGATAAACAACAAAAATTTTAAGATTTTCTCTACGTATTTCTAGGTCCTTGTTCTCAAACATAAGTGATGCATAGTCATTCATTAATTGTTCCTTTTCAGTAGCAACCTTTTGGTATGCATAAATCAAGACACCAAACAAGAACATTAATTTCGTTTTAGAATAAGTATGAAGTTTGTCTTTGATGTCCTGAAAACTTATCTCATGTTCTTCTTCCTCATCAGCATTAGAGTTTGAGTTTGCTATTAGTGCTAGGAGATTCTCAGATTCTGAATCACTGTCTTCATTGGCCATTAGTGACTGGTCATCTTCATCACTTTTTTTATCATCATCAGACTCATCCGATTAGGATGATTGCATAGCAGCCACAACTATTTTCAAAATCTTATCCATAGCCTTATTTGTCATTCTTCGTCCAGGAACCCGGTTTCTATTCTACTGTTTTGCCTTCTCAGGATTATTCCTCTTCCACTCAGTTTCCCATAATGGGCATTCCTTGATAAAGTGATATTTCTTTCCATATTTGTAGCATACATTAGTATTGTTTTTCTCTATGGCCTTGGGTTTGGATGAACTACTCTTTTTCAAGAATTCACCTTTCTTTATTGCTCGTTGGAAATGTCTAGTAAGCATTGCCATGGCATCTTCTTCAATGTCTTACTTCTGAGTGGATTTGAGAAACATGTTCTTGGGCTTTCTTGTTTTAGCAGATTGTCGATCTATTCAACCTTTATTAAGCTTTAACTCATATATTTCCAGATTACCAATAATATCATCAAGAGTCATTGTATTAAGATTTATGTAATGATCTAACCGGTTATTTTGTGTATTTGAGCTTTGTTTCACTATTTGATACTTCTCGTATGCTTGATTATTATTTTGTGACTTGTATAGATGGTTGGTTTTGTTTCAGAGAGGTTTTGGAGTAAATTAGAATACGCTATTCTATTGTTGGAAGCTTAAGTTGTAAGAGTTGACCAAGGTTTAACTTATGAGTAAATGACCTCGGGTTGGTGATTTGATTATTTCAATATGTACGTATGGTAATTTTGGACTTAGATGTATGTCCAGATTTGGAGTTAGAGGTTCTTATGATGTTTTGGTCTAATGGTCTAAAGTTGGAAATTTAAAGGTTTAGAAGGTTCATAGGTTTAATCGGGAGTTGAATTTGATGATATCAGGGTCTTATTTTATGTTAAGACTTGGAAAAGGTTTCTATGTTATTTGGGACTTGTGTGTAAAGTTTGGATGTAAACCGGATTGGTTAGGCATGAATAAGATACTTGGTTTGAAGTTAGAAGCTTATGAACTTAAGGGAAATTCAATTTGTAGCTTGATCATCGATTCGTAGATGTGATGTTATCGTACATGTTTGGAGGCCTTGGATAGGTTTGGGTAGTATTATTGACTTATTAGTATGATTGAATGGGGTCCCAGGAGGCTCGAGTGAGTTTCGGATCACCGCATGAGTGATATTGCAGTTTTCTCTGCTGGTGTCTGGTGTGCTTCGCGATCGCGGAGGATTATTTAGAGGCAAGCTATTTTTGTTCTTCGCATTCACGGATACCAGGTTGTGTCTGCAATGGTTTGTAGCCTTTGATCGTGTTCGCAAGTAAGGACTCACGTTCGCATAGACGTGACGCAGGCTGGAGTTAGCTGGAGAATTGGCCTTCGCGATCGCGAGAAGGGAGCTCACGTTTGCATAGGCTTGGTCGTCTATGCATGCATTCATGTAGGGTCTTTTGAGGTAGTGGAAGGATTGTGCTTCGCAAACACGAGTCTTGGACCGCGTTCGTGAAGGTATCGCTAGGCAGACTATATAAGTTTCTATTTCGAAATTTTAGAATATTCTCTCATATTTTTAACCATATGCCTGGTGAGGGGCAATTTTTGAAGGAGACTATTATACAAGACTTTGGGGTAGGTGATTTCTAATCATTTTTGGCATTATTTCAAGGATCTACATAGATTATTAAAATATAAAACATGAAATTTTGAGAAAAAATGGGAGGATTTTCTATAACTTAAGAGAGTGGAAATTGGAGATTTAGGAGTCGATTTGGACTCGGTTTTGGAATCTAATCACATACAGTATTTGGACTTGTGAAGTTACAGATAGTCGAGATCTACCCCTTGACTCGGGTTTTGACCATGTGATCCCGAGTTGACTTTTGTTGATTTTTTGGAATTGAATAAAAATCAAAGCTTTATTGTTTGGAATTGATTCCTATGGCCATGTTTGATATTATTAAGTTATATCTTGCTAGATTTGACCCGTTTGAAGGTCGATTTGAGATGCAAGGGATTTTTTGTCACGACCCAACTGGAGGGTCATGACTAGCACCCGGGCCATACTTGCCGAGCACCA
>AWOL01S0017196.1:3863-18163 GCA_000715115.1 Nicotiana otophora
TCCTTCAATTCTTTCAACTCTGGCGGAACCATACGGTATGGTGGGATAGAAATGGGCTGAGTGCCCGGAGCTAAATCAATACAGAAGTCAATATCCCTGTCAGGTGGCATTCCTGGCAGATCTGCAGGAAATACATCTGGAAATTCACGGACAACTGGAACTGAATCCATAGAAGGAACTTCCGCGCTGGGATCGCGAATATAAGCCAAATAAGCTAGACACCCCTTCTCGACCATACGCCGAGCCTTCATATATGAAATAACCCTGTTGGTAGAATGACCAAAAGTTCCTTTCCACTCTAATCAAGGTAACCGCGGCACGGCTAGGGTCACTGTCTGGGAATGGAAATCCAATATAGTATGATAAGGGGACAGCCAATCCATACCCAAGATGACATCATAATCTACCATATCAAGAAGTAGAAGATCCACACTAGTCTCAAGACTCCCAATAGTAACCACAGACGAATGATAGACATGATCTACCACGATAGAATCTCTCACCGGAGTGGACACACACACATGAGCACTCAGAGAATCACAAGGAATCACCAGATATGAAGCCAAATAAGAGGACACATAGGAATAAGTATATCCTGGATCAAATAGAACTGAAGCATCTCTATGGAAAAGTGGAATAATACCTGTAATCACAACATCAGATGCCTCGGCCTCAAGCCTAGCTGTAAAAGCATAAAATCGAGGCTGGGACCCACCACTCTAAATTGTGTCCCTAGGACGACCTCTAACTGGATGCCCTCCACCTCAATGGCCTAACCTCCACCTCTAGCTGCCTGACTCCTACCTCTAGTTGGCTGAGCAGGCGGTGAAGCAACCGGTGCTGGAATCATAGCATGAGAACCTTGCTGCAGCATGCTACCCTGAGACATGGGGCAGAATCTAGCAATGTACCTTGGATCACCACAAGTATAACAGGACCTCAGCTGCTGTGACTGCAGACCCTGAAATTGTCCCTGTCGACTTGAGTAACCACCCTGAAAACTCTAGATCTTAGGTGCACTAATAGGAGCTAGTGGTGGACTGTAGGATGCCTGGAGCGCTGAATGAAATGGCCTAGGAGTATGACCCCTACAGAAATTAACCCTACCTCCATATAGGGCATCACTGAACCCATCGAACTGACGAGGCCTCTTATCAGACCCCTGCCCTCTTTTCTGTGCAAGAACCATCTCGATCCTCCTAGCAACATTAGCAGCTTCCTGAAAAGAAATCTCACTTCCTATCTCCTTGGCCATCTGAAGCCTAATAGGGTGAGTAAGTCTCTCAATAAACCTCCTCACTCTCTCTCCCTCGGTAGGAAGTAAAAGGAGAGCATGAGAGGTTAGATCCGTAAAACAGGACTCATACTGAGTAATAGTCATACTGCCCTACTGGAGATGCTCAAACTGCCTGCGGAATCCCCTCTCAATGTTATAGGGAGGAAATTCTCTAGAAATAGCCATGAGAACTGCTCCCAAGTCAGTGTAGGCGACCTAGCTAGCCTGGTCAACATAAAATCTCTCCACCACCTCTTGACGGAACCCGTCATCTGAAATACAGCAAAATCGACCCCATTGGTCTCAACTATACCCATGTTCCGTAGTACCTCATGGTAGCGGTCAAGATAATCCTGCGGGTCCTCCTCAGAAGCTGTACCACTGAAGTGAACAAAAAAGAGCTTAGTAAACTTATCCAGTCTCAATAAGGCCTAAGAAGACATAGCAGGCCTATCATCGGCCTGTGCCGTAACAACTGGCTGAATTACCTCAACTGGTGGGGCTGCTGGAGCCATCTGCTCTGGAGCAGGGGTAGTGGGAGTCTGTGCTCCTCCCCCGGCCTGTGAGACGGCTGGTGCCACTAGAAATGTACCATTATGGGCCACATCCTCCATAAGAGTCACCAAACGGACTAGAGCGTCTTGAAGCACTGGAGTAGCTATAAATCCTTCTGGTACAGTCTAAATGGGAACCTCCTCCTGAAGATCCACATGAGGTTCTACAACTTGTGCTGCTGCTCGAGATCTAGACTGAGCTCTACCTCTGCTTCTGCCCGCCTCTAGCACGGCCTCGACCTCGACCTCTACTGCTGGTCATGGTTGCCACCGGGGGCTCTGGTCCCTGTCCATCGGTAGATGTATTACGTGTTCTCACCATCTGCAAGAGAGTCAGACTAGAATGGTTCAATCATCGATGATAAAATAAAATCGCACGACAGAATCAGAAAGAAGTGATATTGTACCTAAACTTCATAGCCTCTAAAAGATAAGTACAGACATCTCCGTACCAATCCTTTAGACTCTACTAAATTTGCTCGTGACTCGTGAGACCTATGTAACCTAGTGCTCTCATACCAACTGTCACGACCCGAAATTCCCACCTTCGGGACCGTGATGGCGCCTAACATTTCACTTGCGAGGCAAGACAACGTTAGAATATAATAAGCCATTTTAACAAAATTTTAAATTTATTAATAACAAGGAAACAAATGCGGAAATAAAGTCTGAATTAAAGCGAATAATCCATAATAATCGCGATACCTGAATACCATCTCAGAACTAGAGTCACAAGTGCACGAGCTTCTAGAATAATACAAACAAAAGTCAGAATAAAATTCAAGTTGTTTGAAATATAATAGACACCTGAGATAAGATAGAAGGGTACTTCAGAACTGCTAACGCTGTGCAGTTATACCTCAAGTTTCCACTGGTAGCTCTGTCCCGCAAATCTACTGTATGTCGCTGGGACCAACTCCAAAATCTGCACAAAAAGTGCAGAGTGCAATATCAGTACAACCGACCCCACGTACTGCTAAGTGCCAAGCCTAACCTCGACAAAGTAGTGACGACTCTATGGCAAGACACGCACGTAAACAACAAATATGAAGTGATAATAATACAATAAATAACAATTTATAAATTGGGAGGGAACATGCGAAGAGGAATGATATAATAATTTTAGCTGGAGATTTATCACTTAGCAGTCAATTAATTCATCAACAATAAAATAAACAAATGATAATATAAAGATGTCACGACAACACCCTTTGTGTTTTTACTCTCATTTGACACGGCATCACCCTTCGTGCTTTTACACTCTTTGAAACTGACATGGCATCACCCTTCGTGCTTTTATACTCATAAGTGGCACGGAAACACCCTTCGTGCTTTTACACTCACAAATGGCACGGCAACACCCTTTGTGCTTTAACACTCTTCCTTACCATGACAACAACAACAACAACCCAATGAGGTCCCACAAGTGGGGTCTGAGGAGGGTAGTGTGTATGCAGTCCTTACCTCTACCCCGGAGGAGTAGAGAGGCTATTTCTGGTAGAACCTCAACACAAGAAGAAAAGAGACAGTGTATCAGTAACAACAACGGATTCCGGAAAGATAACACCAGCAACACAATAACCAGAAAATAGAGAGCAAAGTAGTAACACTAAGTAGTAACAAAGGCACAGTACTATAGACACAAAGGAATAATATGTACACAAAGGGATACTAAACATACTACAGCCTAACTTATGACACTAATGAAGTATTAAGAACACAACTGGAGCCACAAACAGCCTAAAGAAAAACACTATCATACTAGCCTCCTGTCTCCTAACCTACAACCCTAATGCTCGACCTCCATAACTTCCTATCAAGGGCCATGTTCTCAGAAATCTGCATCCGCATCATGTCCTGCCTGATCACCTCTCCCCAATATTTCTTAGGTCACCCTCTACCTCTTCTCATACCCGTCAAGGACAGCCGTTCATACCTCCTTACCAATGCATCCAGGCTTCTCCTCTTCACATGCCCGAACCATCTAAGCCTAGCTTACCGCATCTTGTCTTCCATGGGAGCCATGCCTACCTTCATCCAAATAACTTCATTCCTAATCTTATCTAGCTTAGTGTGTCCGCACATCAATCTCAGCATCTTCATCTCCGCAACTTTCATCTTTTGGGTATGAGAATTTTTGACTGGCCAACACTCTGCCCCTACATCATGGCCGGCCTAACCACCGCTCTATAGAACTTTCCTTTTAGTTCCGGAGGCAGCTTCCTGTCACACAGGACATCAGACGCTAGCCTTCATTTCATCAACCCCACTCCTATACGATGCGTGACATCCTCGTCAATATCCCCATCCCCCTGCATAATCGACCCCAGGTACTTGAAGCTCCCTTTCTGGGGGATGACTTGAGAGTCAAGCCTCACTTCTATGTCTGCTTCACCCAGCACACCACTGAACTTGAACTCCACATATTCAGTTTTAGTCCTGCTCAGCTTGAATCCTTTAGACTCAAGGGTCCGTCTCCAAACCTCCAATCTCTCGTTAACACCGCCTCGTGTCTTATCAATCAGAACTATATCATCAGCGAATAACATACACCATGGCACCTCCCCTTGAATATGGTGTGTCAATGCGTCCATCGTCAAAGCAAATAAGAACGGGCTGAGCGCAGATCCTTGGTGTAGCCCCATAACAACCGGGAAATGCTCTGAGCTGCCCCCACTGTCCTAACCCGAGTCTTAGCTCCATCATACATATCCCTAATTACCCTAATATAAGCCACCGAAACACCTTTCAGCTCTAGGCATCTCCAAAGAACTTCCCTAGGTACCTTTTCATAAGCTTTTTCTAGGTCAATAAACACCATGTGCAAATCCTTCCTCCTATCCATGAACAGTTCCACCAACCTCCGAATAAGATGGATCACTTCCGTAGTGGAACGACCAGGCATGAACCCAAACTAGTTATCGGATATCGTCACCAGCCTCCTCACCCTCGTTTCCACTACCCCCTCCCACACTTTCATGGTATGACGCAGTAGCTTGATGCCCCTATAGTTGTTACAGTTCTGGATATCGCCTTTGTTCTTGTATAGCGGAATCATAGTACTCCACCTCCATTCCTATGGCATCTCCTTCGTCTTGGAAATAACATTAAACAGCCCAGTTAGCCACTCCAATCCTGCTCTACCCACATACCTCCAAAATTCCATTGGAATTTCGTCAGGCCCTGTCGCTCTGCCCCTGCTCATCTTACGCATAGCCCCGACAACCTCCTCGACCCTAATGCACCTACAGTAGCTGAAATCTGGGTGACACTCGGAGTGCTCAAATTCCTTACCATGACAATGATATTATAATTAATAAAAATGACAGGACATCACCTTTCATGCTTTTTCACTCTTCCTTAACATGAAAATAATAATATAAATTTGGAAGAGTATTTAAATGCGTGGATATACACTTATCGATCAATTCCATACCAAAATATCGACTTCACCTTCCAAAATATTCAACAATAATTAAATGAATAATAATTTCATGAATAATGATCAAATAATCAATAATAAACTTAAGCAGCAGTATCTTAATTAAATAAACCATTATTCACAATAAACAAATTCCACCCGCATGCTTGGACTTAACTATAACGCATAAGTACTTGTCACCTCACATATACGTTGTACCCGCACATCAAATCATGTAGCAAATAGACAATTAAGTCCTACTCCCTCAAGTCAAGATTAACCACGACACTTACCTCGCTTTGTAACCAAATTCAAGAACCCAATAAACCTTTGCCTCGTAAATTCATGTCCAGAATCCTCAAATCTAGTCATAAACAATTCAATATACTCAATACAAATCATAGGAATTAATTCCATATGAATTTGCTAATTTTTCAGATTAAAATTCAAAATTCATCTCAAAATTAACAGTGGGGCCCATATCTCGAATCTCGGAAAAACTTATGAAATCCGAACACTCGTTCCGAGACGAGTCCAACTATACAAAATGTAACAAATTCCGATGTCAAATGGACCTTCAATTCTTAATTTTTCATTTTTGGAAAATTTTACAAAAACACCAATTTCTTCCATCTAAATCCGAATTAAATATTGAATATAGATATGTATTTATGAAATATAATCACTCTTAGTTATAGAACACTTACCCAATTCAACAGTCGTGAAAAATCCCCTCGGAATCGCCTAAATCGGAGATTCAAAACTTAAAAATGAGTAAAAATGGCTAACTTCTGATTTTATGTGTTCTGTCTAGGCCTTTCCGCATCTGCGGACGCTTGACCACATATGCGGTTTCCGCTTTTGCAGAAAAGGGGCCGCTTCTGCATGATGGGGCACTTCTGTGGAAAAGAAGCCGCTTCTGTGGCTTCGCAGATGTGGCAAACGTTCCACACCTGCGCACACTGCCCAACCCCTTCCCTTCCCTTTTGCATATGCGGTCTAAAATCCGCAGGTGCGATTACACCAGAAGGCCAAAATTTCAGATTTTTCCTTAAGTCCTAATTTTGATGCGTTAACCATCTGGAATCCACCCGACGCCTCCGGGACCTCAACAAAATATACCAACAAGTTCTAAAACAGTCTCAAATCATATCAAACAACATCGAAATTGCAATTCACGCCTCGATTCGAACTTTTGAGTTTCAAACTTTTCAATTTACAAAACTTGTGCCAAAATATGTTAAATGAATCCGGAATGACTTCAAATTTGGCTCATAAGTCATAAATGACATAACAGAGCTAGTCCAATTTTCGGAATCGAATTCTGACCCCGATATCAAAAAGTCAAATACGTGGTCAAACTCTGGAAATCTTTAGCCTTTAAATTATTAATTTCTGTTAAATGGTCATAACTTGAGGTAGGGACCTCCAAATAAAATTTCGGGCATACGCCCAAGTCCAAAATAACGATACGGACCTACCGGATTTGTCAAAATACTGATCCAGGTCCGTTTGATAAAAATGTTCACCAAAGTTAACATAATTAAGTTTTAAGGCTCTATTTCACATTTTAATCCATTTTGCACATAAAAACCTTCCGAAAAAATTATACGGACTGCGCATGCAAGTCGAGGAATAGTGAATAATGCTTCTAGAGGTTTAGATCATAGAATTAATAATTAAATTTAAAGATGACCTTTTGGGTCATCACAATTTGGCTCCTGACCAAAAGCCAACTGTAATAGGGGGACTTCATGATAACTGGTTGGCCTTAAGCACAAGTGTTGCTGCATGTAAAATAGCATGTCCCAACACTGAAAGGGGAAGTTTTGTCTTCATTAGCAATGGTCTAGCTATTAATTGGAGATTTTTAATCAATGATTCTACTAGACCGTTTTGAGTATAAACATGAGCAACTAGATGCTCAACGCTTATTCCAGTGGCCATAGAATAACTTGTAAAGGCCTGAGATGTAAATTCACCAGCATTATCAATACGAATTGTCTTAATTGCATAATCTAGAAATTGTGCTCTTAACCTTATTATTTGGGCCAACAATCTCGCAAATGCCATATTACGAGTTGACAATAAGCACACATGTGACCATCTTGTAGATGCGTCTATCAAAACCATAAAATACTTGAATGATCCACATGGAAGATGTATAGGCCCACATATATCACCCTATATACGTTCCAGAAATATAGCAAATTCAATCCCAACTTTAGCTGCTGATGGTTTAATAACCAATTTTCCTTGAGAACAAGCAGCACAAGAGAATTCCTTAAATTGAAGAATCTTCTTGTTCTTCAATGTGTGCCCATTTGAATTCTCTATTGTTATGCGCATCATGTTAGAACCGAGATGGCCCAACCGGTCATGCCAAATGATAAAATCATTAGAAGTAGTAAACCTTTTATTTACTATGGAATGTGATTCAACCACACCAATGTTTGTGTCATACAACACAGAAGAAAATGCGGGTACTTTTTCGAGAACACATTGTTTCCCCGCTTTTATTGTAGTAATATAAAGGTATTCAATCTTTCCTTCGTTAGAGGTCTCAACATCGTAGCCATTTTGGCGAATAGCTTTGAAACTCAACAAGTTTCTTTGAGAATTACTACAATACAATGCATTATTAATAGTTAATATCGTTTCTCCAGGTAGTAATAAGGCCGCTCTTCCAGAGCCCTCAATTAACTTTGTACTACCAGATATTGTATTAACATATGCCTTTTTCATAACCAAAAAAGAGAAAAATTTCTTTTCTCTTAATATTGTCTAAGTTTGCCGAGGGTCTTTTGAAAATAGCATCTCTACTCCTTTGGGGTAGGGGTAAGGTCTGCATACACACTACCCTCCCCATACCCCATTAGTGCGATTTTACTGGGTTGTTGTTGTTGTGGTTGTTAATATTGTGTGAGTTGTAGCACAATCCAAAAGTCATAAATCTTAATTACTCGTCTTGGATCCAATTGAAGACTGGGGAATTTTATTATTTTCATAAAAAAATAAAAGTACACCATGAGAAATACGTAAAACATAACAACACCAACAACAACATAAGAGAACTTAAGTGCTACTTGAAAACAAAAACAACTTTAGAACGAGACACAAAAACACTGAAATAAAAATAACAACATAATTGCATTCCCCAGTAAAATGATCAAACTTTAGTTTTGATCTCCGAAGAAGTCTTCAACTTCCAAATGAGTAAGATCACGTGGGCTTCAAAATCATCATCATTCAAAGCAAGATTTGCCTTGGCATTGTCATTATTTTGTTTGAAAGCCCTGCCTCAAAATGATTTTTAAACGTCAAGTGAGATTCCACTAGGGCATCAGCGAAAGATGCTCCAACATTACTTGTCTTCTTTTGATGGATTTTTGATAAAGCCTGACAAAATGCCTAGGTGCAGGACATTCAATTTCCAATGACCTTTCATTCCACAGTAGTGGCAGTTACCTTTTTCCTCTTGAATGATTGTTTTGAGAAACCATATTATTCTCTCATTTTCCATGACCACCACGATGACGATTATTATATCGTCTCTTGCCATTGCCATGCCCACGGACTTTCATATGGCCATGATAATTATTCTGTCTTTTTACAGACTTATCATGTCTCGCTACTATTTTTGCTTCAGGAAGCGAAGCTAAACTTGTGGGACGGGCTTCATGATTGTTCAGCAAAAGGGTATTATGTTGCTCAGCTACCAGAAGGAATGAGATCAATTCAGAATACTTTTAAAACCCCTTTCATGGTATTGTTGTTGTAATACCATATTTGAGGCATGAAAAGTCGTAAGAGTCTTTTCCAACAAATCCTTATCATTCATAACATCACAACATAATTTCAATTGGGAAGTTATTTGAAATAGAGCAGAGTTATACTCACTTAAGGTCTTAAATCTTGCAACCGTAAGTGCATCCACTCATATTGACTTGCTTGCGTGGTTTAATTCAGCTACAGGATGATTCAGAGTCAAATCGGAAGAAGGATGCATGTTTTGGAAGCTTAAGGGGTAAGAGTTGACCGGAATTTTGACTTTTGTGTAAACGGCTCTGGAATGGGTTTTTGATTATTGTAATAGCTTCGTATGGTAATTTTGGACTTAGGAGCGTGTCAAAACTATGAATCTGAGGTCTGCAGCTGATTTAGGCTTGAAATGGCGAAAGTCAAAGTTTTGGAGATTTTGACCGGAAGTGGACTTTTTGATATCAGGGTTGGATTCTGATTCCAGAAGTTGGAGTAGGTCTGTAATATTAATTATGACTTGTGTGCAAAATTTGAAGTCAATCGGACATGGTTTGATATGCTTCGGCATCGGTTGTAGAAGTTTGAAGTTTCAAAGTTCATTAAGTTGAATTGGAGGGCGATTCTTGTTTTTTAGCGTTGTTTGATTTAATTTTAGGACTCGACTAAGTTCGTATGGTGTTATAGTACTGGTTGGTATGTTTGGGTGAAGTCTCGGGGGCCTCAGATGCATTTCAGATGCTTAACGGATCGAAATTTGGACTTGTGTAATTGCTGAAGCTTTCAAGCTTCTAGTGTAATCGCACCTGCGGTGGGGTGGCCGAAGGTGTGTACACGCACGTGCGAGAGGCCAAGCGCCGAAGCGGGGTTGAGGAGATGGCTAGATGTCGCAGGTGCGAGGGAACTTCCGCATCTGCGAGCAAGCAAATGCGCTTGAAGTTCCGCAGATGCGGAGAGTGAGCTGGATGGGGAGTCTGCAGAAGCGGACATTTGTTCGCAGGTTCGCACTCGCAGGTGCGGCCATTTGATCGCAGAAGCGGACCCAGGTGTGTAAGTCAAGTCCGCACCTGCGATGGATTTTTTGCAGGTGAGGCATCGCAGGTGTGACTATGGGTCCGCAGGTGCGAGATCACTTGGCAGAAAATGGGAAATTACGAGGGTTTGATTTCATTTTCACTTTGGGGCTTTGACAGCTCGGTTTTGGAAGCTTATTTGTGGGTTGTTCAAGCAAATCGATTGGGTAAGTGTTCTTTTGATAATTTTAGTATGGTTGAAATCGTATCAGAATGGGTGTTCGGGTTTTTGTGAAATTTGTCGGGTTCCAAGGTGCGGGCCCGGGGGTCGACTTTTGCGTCAATTTTTAGATTTGATAAAGATTGAGGCTTTATGATCCGGAATAGTTTCTTATAAGTTTTGTTGTGCTTTGAAGTTATTTTGGTTAGATTTGAGCCGTCCGGATGTCATTTCATCTGAGAAGTTCATTTGAGAGTATCGATATGTTTTGGTAAGTATTTTGCCTAACTTCGTGTGGGGGAAACTACCCCTTAGGATTTGAGTCTTCTATGCTAATTGTAGTTCGTGTACGCGAGGTGACGAGTACGTGCTCAGACTTATTTGTTGAAAATTCGCCTTTTAGGGTTCTTAGCCCCTTGTATTCACTGAATATGCAGGTGGTAGGGATAGCTCGCCGAGTGGTGGGCATGTGTGATCAGGATAGAGAGGATAGACGGGGACATGAGAGAGTGGATAGGCGAGGTCAGGAGAGAAAGGACAGGGAGGCGAGGAGGTGTAGACTGGAGAGATCTATTAGTCCTTATATTGGAGGCAGGGTATGACATGGTAGAGGTTTTGTGGGTCAGCCAATTCAGTTTGCACTTCAGGCTTCGCACAATGTTTTAGGTACTCATGGTTTCTCGGAGTACCAGTACCACACAGTTCCCACAACCACATCAGCAAAGAGGTTGCTTCGAGTGTGGAGATACCGGCCACAAGGTGAGAGATTGTCTTAGACTCCGGAAAGATATGTCATAGCGGGGTATTCAGGCGAGTAGAGGGTGGCGAAGAGGGGGAGGCCCGGCCCGTTGATGTGTTCATATAGTAGGCTTGATGCCGCTGCGCCAGATGATGTCATACATGTATGCTTTTTATTTTTTACAGAGGGGTACCATTCGTATTTTGATTTGGCTTTGCTTATCGGGGTGAGTCCCCTTATTTGTTGCCCCACCTATGGGTGAGTTCATGACTTAGTATTCTGTGTATGTGATTGCCCTTGTTGGGAGATTCTATGAGTGGTAGCCCATGTCTATCATTTGTTTTTATCCATTATTGAAAGTTACGAGGCTAGAAGTGAATTTCCTGTTGTCCATTACGGTAGGTTTTGATGTGATTCCTGAGTAATTTGGTTACGATTTGTGATTTGATACTCTACCATTGTGAGAGTTCAGTAAGTGTTGTGATTTTAATGGCAGAATTGAGTTAGTGTAAGGTTTCAATTATTATGATGTTTATTCGGCGTGTGATTAAGAGTAGAGGGTGAGCCCCTTGCGATTCCATGTGATTTGATATGTTTGAGCCGGGCTGCGTGCCGTGGTGGAAAGTTATACCAAGATTAGATCCTTATGATTTGTTCATGTACTTTGATTTTTACTTTTTAAATTGGATTGTAGTATGTTACTGATAGAGAGTTGTGCCTGTCACGCTTGTTTGATATTTCTCTTATGTGTTTCTCTTTTCATATTTATTCCTTTTCGTCTTGTGCTTATTTGGGTTTAGTTTACGGGGTGTGTGCCCAGTGGCGTTAGATATGACTTGTTGATCCGGGTGTATAGTTATGAGGTCATCGTGTTTCTTCCATCATTGTTAGCGTTGTGGAAGATTGAAACGGGGTTCAAACGGATATGAGGCTAATTGTCGGTGCTGGATTTTATTAGGGGCAACTATTGTGATCCAAACTATTATTACGGGCCTATGTGTGATGTGTCATGTTGTGTGGTTGTACTCTATGTGTGTAGGCATAAGAGATTGCAGCTAGTTGAGACTGATACAAGGTGTGGATTTAGAATCGGGTCTTTTGAAGACAAACGGATGGTGGAAATGTCGACTCTAATGCTTATTGATGTTGGTGGAAGGGATAAATTACAATTGAGATGGTTTCGTAAGTCTTATGGGGATTGGGGTGACATTGGATCACCCGCGGGTGTACGTTTGATATGTGCTTTCAGTGATTTGAAGACTTCGTGGTGATTCTTGGCACGTTCGAGGACGAACGTTTGTTTAACAGGGGAAAGATGTAACGACTCGGCCGGTCATTTAGAGAATTTAAGTCCCGTTCGGATGCATAAGGTCCTAAGGAGCTTCGTACTATGTGTATTGACTTACGTGCATGGTTGAATTCAGTTACCTTATGATTAGGAGTCAAATCGGAAGAAGGATGCAAGTTTTGGAAGTTTAAGCAGTAAGAGTTGACCAGAATTTTGCATTTTGTGTAATCGGCTCTGTAATGGGTTTTGGATGTTGCAATAGCTTCATATGATAATTTTGGACTTAGGAGAGTGTTCGGACAATGAATCTGAGGTCTGTAGCCGATTTAGGCTTGAAATGGCGAAAGTCGATTTTTTGGAGATTTTGACCGGAAGTGAACTTTTTGATATCGGGGTCGGATTCTTATTCCGGAAGTTAGAGTAGGTCCATAATGTCAATTATGACTAGTGTGAAAAATTTGAGATCAATCAGACGTGGTTTGGTATGTTTCAACATCAGTTGTAGAAGTGTGAAGTTTCAAAGTTGATTAAGTTGAATTGGAGGGTGATTCATGTTTTTATCGTTGTATGATGTTATTTGAGTACTCGACTAAGTTCGTGTGGTGTTATAGGACTTATTGGTATGTTTGGTTGAGGTCCCGTGGGCCTCGGGTGCGTTTCGGATGCTTAACGGATCGAAATTTGGACTTGTGTAATTGGTTAATCTTTCAAGCTTCTGGTGTAATCGCACTTGCGGTAGGGTGGCCATAGGTGTGGACACGCACTTGCGAGAGGCCAAGTGCATAAGAGGGGTTGAGGAGCTGGCCAGGGGTCATAGGTGTGAGGGAATTTCCACATCTGCGACCACGCAGATGCACTTGAAGTTCCGCAGATGCGAAGAGTGAGCTGGATAGGGAGTCCACAGAAGCGAACATTTGTTCGCAGGCGCGCACTCGCAGGTGTGGCCATTTGATCGCCAAAGCGGACCCAGGTGTGTAAGTCAAGTTCGCACCTGTGATGGATTTTCCGCAGGTGCGGCATCGTAGGTGCGACTATGGGTCCGCATGTGTGAGATCATTGGACAGAAAAGGGGAAATTACGAGGGTTTGATCTCATTTTCACTTTGGGGCTTTGAGAGCTCTGTTTTGGGAGCTTCTTTGTGGATTTTTCGAGCAAATTGATTGGGTAAGTGTTCTTCACCTAGAATTTATTATATTCCATGAAAATGGAGGTTTTTGAAGAAAATTTTCAAAATGAAAAATCATGATTTGAGGGACGAAATGGTATCGAAATTTAATAATTTTAGTATGGTTGAAATCATATCGGAATGGGTGTTCGAGTGTTTTTGAAATTTGTCGGGTTCCGAGGTACGGGCCCGATGGTCGACTTTTGGGTCAATTTTTAGATTTGATAAAATTGAGGCTTTATGATTCGGAATAGTTTCTTATGATATTTTTTGTGCTTTGAAGTTATTTTGGTTAAGATTTGAGCTGTCCAGAGGTCATTTCACCTGAGAAGTTCATTTTAGAGTATCGATCTGTTTTGGTAAGTATCTTGCCTAACTTTGTGTGGGAGAAACTACCCCTTAGGATTTGAGTGTTCTATGCTAATTGTAGTCCGTGTACGCGAGGTGACGAGTACGTGCTCAGACGTATTTGTGGAAAATTGGCCTTTTGGGGTTCGTAGCCCCTTGTATTCATTGAATATGCAGTTGTTCTCGTTATGATTACGTTTCTTAATTACTAGTTTCACTTCTACCTGCTTTTATTAGAATTAATTGCTTCACGATCTACTCTTGTTGTACACTTGATTCATATATGCCTTAACTAAAATTGTTATCTCTTCTATTGCCATGTTGTCTTTTCCCTGACTGCTTATCTTTATTTGAAGTTATAATTACCTCTTCTGTAATTACAACAACAACAACAACAACCCAATAAAATCCCATTAATGGGTTCTGGGGAGGGTAGTATGTACGCAGACCTTACCCCTACCCCGAAGGAGTAGAGAGGCTGTTTCCGAAAGACCCTCGGCTCCCAAAAAAACAAAAA
>AWOL01S0017197.1:15468-37679 GCA_000715115.1 Nicotiana otophora
GGGGTGGCTCGGGTGTTAATTGGACAAGGCTCGGACCAAGTTTGGACTTATGAGAAATGGCTGAAGCTTCCAGTTTCTGGTGTAACCGCACATGCGCATGGCTAGCCGCAGGTGCGAGCTCCCAGAAGCGATAAAGAAGTCGCAGAAGCGATCCAACAAGGGCAGCTCAGAAATTCCAGGAGCGGAGAATTTGGGCGCACCTGCGGACACATAGGTGCGATGGAGGAAGTCGCAGAAGTGTCCAAAGCCGCAGAAGCGGAGCGAGAGTCGCAACAGCGGACCCACAGAAGCGGGCCAGTGGTCCGAAGGTTAGGATTTTGGCTCAACTGGAGAAGACCGCATCTGCGAGGATGTTTTTGCAGATGCGGGACCGTAGAAGCGGTCATACCTCCGCAGGTGCGAAAATCGCTGAAGGCAGAACCTTCATTTAAGTCAGGGTTTGAGCATTTTTGACTCATTTTCATCATTCTTAGGGCAATTGTTGGAGCTTTTGGAGAGCGGTTTTCACCTAGAATTTTGAGGTAAGTAATTCCTACCCAATGAAAGTTTAATACATAGATTATGGGTAGATTTTAATATGTAAATTTGTAAACATTACGGGTTTAGGTGAAAAACCTAGGTTTTGATAAAAATGAGATTTTAACCACGAAAATGATTATGGAATGGGATGAAAATTGTATACTTGAGTTCTTAAGGTTATGGGAACGATTTCCTTCAAATATTTCCGTAATCCAGGGCACGTGTGCCCAGGATGAATTATAGGAATCTTCCAATTTAGGTTGGGTAATTACTCTAATAATTAAATTATGAACTTTTGAGCATGTATTGATTAAATTATATAACATTTGGCTAGTTTCAGATTTTTCGGCATCGACTTGAGGCTTTAGAGCGTAATTATGACCGGGAAGTGAGCTTTTGAGACGAGGTAAGTCTCTTGTCTGACCTTGGAAAAGGAAAATTTTCCCATAGGTGATGTAAATTAATGTTTGCTTCTAATTGTGGGGGCTACGTACGTACGTACGAGGTAATAAGAGTCCGCGCGTAGCTACTATTCATGCTATGTTCGGGTAGTTTAGGACTCAAATCATGAATTATTTGATATGTTTGCACCCTACGTTTTAATTGAAGTGCTTAAATTATATCAGCACTTGTTAGAGGAATGGTGAAGAATTTTTAATGAAATTTGTATTATTTTGTGTATTAATCCTTAATAACTTTTAAGTCAAATGCTTATAAAGTATCATTCTCTTCTTGTGGAGCGGGACGAATGCCTAGGCAGTAGATAGATGCATCTATGATTCGTGTCGCTCGACCCTCGACAGGGTACATATTATTCTGGATCGGGTCATACGTCCTCGCCATAAATCGTGCTTAATAATAATATTGTGTACCTCGATATTTTGTTGTGGATTGTAAGGTTACAGCGGGTAAGGAAAGCGACTTATATGGAATTATTAAATTGTGAAAGAATTATTTGTTCCATCTTGATAAGGAAATTTGTTATTATTTACATAACCCGTGTTTATTCAAGATTTCTATCTTAATATTATTGACCCATAGTAATTGTCGAAGTCGACCCCTCGTCACTACTTCTTCGAGGTTAGACTTGATACTTACTGGGTACATATTGTTTATGTACTCACGCTACACTTTTGCACTGATAGTGCGGGATCTAAGGCAGGTACATCAGGCGGTACTACTGGCGCGCATCCCAGATATCCCGAGGCCTTGTGGTGAGTTGCTTCCTGAGCCGTCTCACATCCCCATAGTGTCTCACTTTTGTATTTACATTCTTTCTATGTTATTTCAGACAGTAGTTAGAGTTTTATATATTCTACTAGTGCCCATACACTTGTGACCCAAGTTCTGACACACACTTTAGTAGACTTTATGGTTTGGGGTATTTACATATATATGCTCGCACTCAGATGCTTTCCTTTTATTTATTTGACCTTTATGTTTTTAATTTATTATTTTTTTATCTCTAATAAATAGGAATTAGTCACTAGTAAACCTGTTAAAATAAGTAATCACGTAGTAAGTTCATCGTAGGCTTTCCTAGCGGCGATGTTGGGCGCCATCACGCCCTGTAGGAGAAATTGGGTCATGACAACATGGTATCAGAGCCCTAGGTTCACGTAGGTCTCGCAAGTTATGAGCATGCCTAATAGATTTTTGCGGATCGGTGCAGATACGTACGTACTTATCTTCGAGAGGCTATATGGTGTTAGGAAACTACTCTTTCGTCATCCTCTATCGTGCAGTTGATGTGATACTAAGTATCTTTCTCTTAATCACTCACATATGGTGAGAATGCGTGCGGCTGATGTTCCAGATCAGGGAAGAGCCGCTCCCCATGTTTCTAGAGGCTGAGGCTGAGGCCGAGGGAGGGCTATGATAAGTAGGGATTTTGACTGCAAATTTGCTCTCTTTTTCTTGCGTTTTAGCTCAAAAATGCTTAGAGGTATTCCCGGAAACTTATAAAATGTGCTTTCGTGCAGGAATACTGCGAGATGGGCCAAAGAAGTGAAAATTAACTCAAAAAAGGGTCAAAATTGGACAAAGACCAAAACAAGGCAAAAATGCTTACGGTGCGAACCGCACAATACTGTGTGTGGCCGCAAACAATGAAGAAGCCCTGTCAGATTAGCTTCAAAGTTTGCGGACCGCATAATTTTGGTGCGGCCGCAGAAGAGAGATTCTGAGAGTTGGAATTTTTGGGCAAGCTGAAGAAATGCGGACCGCACCATTATTGTGCGGCCGCAGGATGCCAAGTGCGGTCGCACTCACTATTATGCGGCCCGCAAATGACCAGAATCAGAGAGCCTTGATTGAAGCTGTGCGGACCGCACTATTATTGTGCAGCCGCGGGATTCAAAGGTGCAGCCGCATTCATAATTATGTGGTCCACAGAAGAAGGTCCAAGTCCCAGCCCAAGTCAAGTGTGCAGCCGCACTCAGAAATATGCGGACCGCACAATTAGATGAAGTGCGGCCGCATCCCATTTTTTATGCGATCGCAGGAGGCCCAGTTGACCAGTCAAGCTCAGAGTGCGGAGCACACTCAGAATTATGCGAACGCACAACCTTCGCAGGGGCATTTTTATCAGATATTTTTAGCTTAGTATAAATAGAACTTTTTGTCATTTTTAGGGGAAGTTTTCTTTACTATCTGGCAAATAGGGCCAAGTTTGACTTTGGTCAACCTTTTGAGTAAACGATCTCGAAACTGGGATTTGATGATTCCAATAGGTTTGCATGATGATTTTGGATTTGGGCGTGTGTTCGGATCGGGTTTTGGATGACCCGGGAGCGTATCGGGCCCTAATATTGATAGTTGGCAATGTGAAGGTTTTAAAGTTCTTTAAATTTGGTTTTGGAGTAGGTTTTGGTGTTATAGAGGTCCGTTTGGGATTCCGAGTCTAGAATAGCTCTTTATGGTGATTTAAGACTTTCAAGCAAAATTTGGTGTCATTCCAAGTAGTTAAGTACGATTCGGCGCATTCGGAGTAAGTTGGAACAACTTGAAGTTCATAAGTTGATTCGATTTGGTTTGGGGTGTGATTCTTAGTTTTGATGTTGTTTTATGCATTTTGAGGGTTCGAGCGAGTTCGTTTTATGATTTCAAAATTGTTGGTATGTTTGGGGGGCCGGGGTCCTCGGGTGTTAATCGGACTAGGCTCGGACTAAGTTTGGACTTAGGAGAAATGGCTGAAGCTTCCAGCTTCTGGTGTAACCGCACATGCACATGGCTAGCCACAGGTGCGAGCTCCCAGAAGCGAGCAAGAAGCCGCAGAAGCGATCCAACGAGGGCAGCTCAGAAATCGCAAGAGCGGAGAATTTGGGCGCACCTGTGGGCGCATAGGTGCGATGGAGGAAGCCGCAGAAGCATCCAACGCCGTAGAAGCGGCGCGAGAGTCGCAACAGCGGACCCACAGAAGCGGGCCAGTGGTCCGAAGGTTAGGATTTTGGCTCAACTGGAGAAGACCGCATCAGCGAGGATTTTTACGCAGATGCGAAACCGTAGAAGCGGTCATACCTCCGCAGGTGCGAAAACCACTGAAGGCAGAACCTTCATTTAAGTCAGGGTTTGAGCGTTTTTGACTCATTTCCATCATTCTTAGGGTGATATTTGGAGATTTTGGAGAGCGGTTTTCACCTAGAATTTTGAGGTAAGTAATTCCTACCCAATGAAAGTTTAATACATAGATTATGGGTAGAGTTTAACATTTAATTTTTAAAAATTACGGGTTTAGGTGAAAAATCTAGGTTTTGATAAAAATGAGATTTTAACCACGAAAATGATTATGGAATGGGATGAAAATTGTATACTTGAGTTCTTAAGGTTATGGGTAACGATTTCCTTTAAATATTTCCGTAATCCGGGCACGTATGCCCGGGATGAATTATAGGAATCTTCCAATTTGGGTTGGGTAATTACTCTAATAATTAAATTATGAACTTTTGAGTATGTATTGATTAAATTATATAACATTTGGCTAGTTTCAGATTTTTCGGCACCTAGTTGAGGCTTTAGAGCGTAATTGTGACCGGGAAGTGAGCTTTTGAGACGAGGTAAGTCTCTTGTCTAACCTTGTAAAAGGAACATTTCCCCATAGGTGATGTAAATTAATGTTTGCTTCTAATTGCGGGGGCTACGTACGTACGTACGAGGTGACAAGAGTCCGCGCATAGCTACTATTCATGCTATGTTCGTGTAGTTTAGGACTCAAATTATGAATTATTTGATATGTTTGCACCCTACGTTTTAATTGAAGTGCTTAAATTATATCAGCACTTGTTACAGGAATGGTGAAGAATTTTTAATGAAATTTGAATTATTTTGTGTATTAATCCTTAATAACTTTTAAGTCAAATGCTTATAAAGTATCATTCTCTTCTTGTGGAGCGGGACGAACGCCTCGGCAGTAGATAGATGCATCTATGATTCGTGTCGCTCGACCCTCGACAGGGTACACATTATTCTGGATCGGACCGTATGTCCTCGTCATAAATCATGTTTAATAATAACACTGGGTGCCTTGATATTTTGTTGTGGCTTGTAAGGTTACAGCTGGTAAGGAAAGTGGCTTACATGGAATTATTAAATTGTGAAACAATTATTTGTTCTAGCTTGTTAAGGAAATTTGTTATTATTTACATAACCCGTGTTTATGCAAGATTTCTATCTTAATATTATTGACCCATAGTAATTGTTGAAGTCAACCCCTCGTCACTACTTCTTCGAGGTTAGACTTGATACTTACTGGGTACATATTGTTTATGTACTCACGCTACACTTTTGCACTGATAGTGCGGGATCTAAGGCAGGTACATCAGGCGGTACTACTGGTGCGCATCCCAGATATCCCGAGGCCTTGTGGTGAGTTGCTTCCTGAGCCGTCCCGCAGCCCCATAGTGTCTCACTTTTATATTTACATTCTTTCTATTTTATTTCAGACAGTAGTTATAGTTTTGTATATTCTACTAGTGCTCATACACTTGTGACACCAAGTTTTGACACACACTTTAGTAGACTTTATGGTTTTGGGGTATTTACATATATATGCTCGCACTCAGATGCTTTCCTTTTATTTATTTGACCTTTATTTTTTTAATTTATTATTTTTTTACCTCTAATAAATGGGAATTTGTCACTAGTAAACCTATTAAAATAAGTAATCATGTAGTAAGTTCATCGTAGGCTTTCTTAGCAGTGACGTTGGGTGCCATCACGCCCTATAGGAGAAATTGGGTCGTGACAACATGGTATCAGAGCCCTAGGTTCACGTAGGTCTCACAAGTTATGAGCATGCCTAACAGATTCTTGCGGATCGGTGCGGATACGTACGTACTTATCTTCGAGAGGCTATAGGGTGTTAGGAAACTACTCTTTATTCATCCTCTATCGTGCAGTTGATGGGATACTAAGTATCTTTCTCTTAATCACTTACATATGGTGAGAATGCATGCGGTTGATGTTCCATATCAGGGAGGAGCCACTCCCCATGTTGCTAGAGGCTGAGGCTGAGGCCGAGGGAGGGCTATGATAAGTAGAGATTTTGACTGCTAATTTTCTCTCTTTTACTTGCGTTTTAGCTCAACAATGCTTAAAGGTATTCCCGGGAACTAATAAAATATGCTTTCATGCAGGAATATTGCGAGATGAGCCAAAGAAGTGAAAATCAACTCAAAAAGGAGTCAAAATTGAACAAAGACCAAAACAAGGCAAAAATGCTTACAGTGCTAACCGCACAATACTGTGTGGTCGCAAACAATGAAGAAGCCCTGTCAGATTAGCTTCAGAGTATGCGGACCGCATAATTTTGGTGCGGCCGCAAAAGAGAGATTCATAGAGTTGGAATTTTTGGGCAAGCTGAAGAAATGCGGACCGCACCATTATTGTGCGGTCACACTCACTAATATGCGGCCCGCAAATGACCAGAATCAGAGAGCCTTGATTGAAGTTGTGCGGACCGCACTATTATTGTGCAGCCATGGGATTCAAAGGTGCGGCCGCATTCATAATTATGCAGTCCACGGAAGAAGGTCCAAGTCCCAGCCCAAGTCAAGTGTGCGGCCGCACTCAGAAATGTGCGGACCGCACAATTAGATGCAGTGCGGCCGCATCCCATTTTTTAAGCGACCGCGGAAGGCCCAGTTGACTAGTTAAGCTCAGAGTGCGGAGCGCACTCAGAATTATGCGGCCGCACAACCTCCGCAGGGGTATTTGTATCAGATATCTTTAGCTTAGTATAAATAAAACTTTTTGTCATGTTTAGGGGAAGTTTTGTTTTGGGGAGAGCACCTGAGCCGTTATTCTTTACTGTTTTGAGTAACATTGTACTAGATTAGCTTCTAAACATTAAATTTTCTTTCTCTAATCAATTATTATGCTTTCTATCTTAATTGTTTCTTGTATTTCTTCATTTTTCATGAGTAGCTAAATTTCTAGCTAGGGTTGTAGCCTAACCCTAGTGTGGGTACTTAATGGGTGTTTGATTTAAGACTTGTTTGTGATTGAGTTAGTGATATTTAGCCTAGTTCTTGCTTGAATTCAAGAATTAATGGTTGCAAACATTGATTCATGCCTAATTGATTTAATCTCTACTTGAGAAAGAGAGACTAAGTCTAGGAAAACTTGGCTAACAAGAAATTGGGGTGACCTCAAGAAATAGATAGCCCCAATTAAAGGGTTGAATCTAGAGATAGTAAGACCCGACTTGAGAATTTATCACTTGTTTTGTGCAATATCTATTTGGACTTGAGAAAGCCAAACTGGGCAAAATCACTCAAACTACCGAGAGGTATAGAGTGGGTAATTGCGTGTGATTACTATATTACAACCCCGACCAATCAAAATTGCCCTAGAGTTTACAGCCCATTAGGTAACCGCCTAGGTAGATGTCACGGCCCTAAATCTTTTATCATTTGAAAAATGACCAAAACCAAAAATATTATCTTCTAGGTTTATAATTGCAATCTAACTCCTAATCCCAATTCTAACTCCCTGAGGATTCGACCCCGACTTGTGTTGGGTTTTATTGCTGCTTTGACTGCCTCACTACCTAATTTTGTGGTATGAGTTTGGGCGATATCGATTTTTGGCGCTATTGTCGGGGAGTTAAACGAATTTAGCTATATATCTAGGTTTTTTGTGTGATTTGTCTTCTTTTCCTTCCGAGTCACTAATTTTGCTTTTGAATTGCTTATAGGTACGAGAATGGCTCTCAACAACGAGCCCATTGGTAATTTTCCATNTTCCTTCCGAGTCAATAATTTTGTTTTTAAATTGCTTATAGGTACGAGAATGGCTCTCAACAACAAGCCCATTGGTAATTTTCCATTGGGGGAGGAAGTGGACGATGATCAAGGAGATGAGGTTCTTCCCGAACCTCAAGAAAATAGGTGAGGCCGACCGCCTTAAGATAATGTTCCCGTCCCTCCGCAACTTCCACCAAGAGCGGCAGCGCACCGAGTGTTGCCGAACGAGGGTTATGCAAGTGCTATAGTCCCTCCCCGCATTAGGGCGGGCAACTTCCAAATCACCAACGTGATGCTCACACTACTTGAGCAACGGGGATTCTTTATCGGGGCTCCAAATCAAAATGCTTACAAGCATCTCAAGGGGTTTGTCGATACTTGTTGGGGGAGCAAGCAAACCAATGTTACTGAGGACATGCTGAGGTTGAGACTATTTCCCTTTTCTTTACGGGGAAAGGCATTGGACTGGCTAGAGAGATTGCCCAATCATTCCATCCATACATGGGATGAGTTGGCCGAAACATTCATTGCCAAATGCTTCTCTCTAGGGTACATGGCTACACTACGGGATGAAATTCTAGCGTTCAAGCAAGAGCCCAATGAGCCATTGCACGAAATTTGGGAAAGATATCGTACCATGGTTAAAGAGTGCCCGAATAATGATATGACTGAAGCCATGATCCAACAAACCTTCTACAGGGGGATCAACACAACAAATCAATGTGTGGTAAAGCAACTCGCCGGCGTGAACTTCATGAACACACCTTATGCCGAAGCTTGTGAAATTTTGGATGAAATGGCGAATACCTCATCGGCATGGAAAAGTAGGGCCAATGTTTCGCAAGGTGACCTCAATGTCATTTACTTACACAAGGAACTACATGATCATGGACAAGCTATCGCAGAGTTAACAACCACAATGAACCAATTGGCCAAAGCTCAGCTGCAACAAGTTCAAGGGCCAAAACAAGTGAATGCGATGGAAGGTGTAAATATGATGATGAACAAGAGACGGCAAAACGGTCAACAAGGGCAAAGCCATCCGAAATAATTCATGCAATATGATAGTGTACATGACCAAGGTGATTCGTATAATGAGCAAGAAGAAGAAGTGCAATACGTCTATAATTATCAAGGTCAAAGAAACAATGCTCAAAATCAACAACAATGGAGATCACAAGAAAATCAAGGAAATTGGAACAACCAAGACCACCAAGGTAATTGGAGTGGTGGCAACAACAATCAAGGAAATTGGGAAAATAAAAATAATCAATGCAATTGGAATAATCAAGGAAACCAAGGCAATTGGGATGGCAACAATCAAAGTAATTGGGGAGGTAATCAAGGAGGGTGGAACAACAATAACAATCGGGTGTCGGGTTTTCAAAGGCCCCTGATATTCCAACAACCGAGCAATCCACCTCCCTATTCTTCTTGAGGCCCGAGCTCTTCTAAAAATGAGATGGGATGGATTGAAACTATGTTTAAACAAATGATGGAGAAAAATGCCGACTCTGATGCTCAATTAGCCTCCCACAACACTTCAATCTGCAATTTGGAGGTTTAACTTGGCCAAATCGCACAAGCATTGAACACTCGTCCTAAGGGGTCACTACCAAGTGATACGGTAGTGAACCCAAAGGGTGGAAATAATACGGGACATGTTATGGCCGTGACTATGAGAAGTGGAAAATGTGGATATGCAACCACCTCAAATCAAAGAAGAATTGTGGATGATGATGTTATGGTTTAAGAAGATGAAAGTCCAAGCAATGTGGTTGAAGCTAGTGATGAAGTGAGAATTGATATTGATGTAAATGTGGAGGAGACGCAAGAAGAGGTGAACCCGTCTAGGGAGCACGTGATTGACATACCAGAACCGGTAGTGCCAAAGGCTAAGGAACCAATGTCAAGGCCTCCTCCTCCATACCCTCAAAGGCTTGCAAAGCAAAATAGTAAGAACCAATTCAAAAAGGTTATTGACATAATGAAGAGTTTGTCTATCAATGTACCATTGTATGAGGCATTGGAACAAATGTAGGGTTATGAAAAGTTCATGAAGGACTTGGTCACCAAGAAGAGGTCGATGAATTGTGAAACTTCAAGATGACACATCAAGTGAGTTCTATTGTGCACTCAATGGCTTCGAAATTGGAAGATCCGGGTGCTTTCACAATCCCTTGCACTATTGGGAGCGCCGACTTTGCCAAAGCTTTATGTGATTTGGGGGCAAGTATCAACTTGATGCCCTACTCTATGTTCAAAATTTTGGGAATTGGGCAACCAAGACCCACATCTACGATGTTGCAAATGGCGGATCGGACTATGAAGAGGCCATTGGGAATTATTGATGATGTGTTAGTCCGTGTTGATAAGTTCATCCTTCCAGCAAACGTTGTGATCCTTGATTGTGAGGTTGACTATGAGGTGCCCATTATCTTGGGTAGACTTTTTCTTGCTACGGGAAAGGCTCTTGTTGATGTGAAAGCCGGTGAGCTCACTTTTCGGGTGGGTGACGAAAAGGTAGTTTTCCATGTGTGCAAATCGATGAGGCAACCAAATAGCAACGAAGTTTGTTCATTCATGGATTTAGTGACCGAAGTAATTGTTGATGATGCTAGTGCCACAATGAATGTTGAGGATAATTTAGAAGTTGTATTGCTCAACCTTGATGATGATGAGGAAAAAAAAGGCTATGTAGAGTGTGTGAATGCATTGCAAAGGATGAGGTCGTACACTTATGAGCCCTGCAAGCTATCCTTGGATCTTGAAAACGAGAAGAATCCTCCAACAAAGTCATCAATCGAGGAGCCTCCCACTTTGGAGTTAAAGCTATTGCCTCTGCATCTCAGGTATGAATTCCTTGGCCCTTCTTCTACTTTACCGGTTATCTTTTCTTCTTGTTTGACTAACATGCAGGTAGAGTCCACATTGGAGGTGCTACAAAGGAGTAAAAGAGCAATCGGATGGACCTTGGCGGATATCCGGGGCATAAGCCCCGCCTTTTGCATGCACAAGATTATATTAGAGGAGGGTGCCAAACCCTCTGTTGAACATCAAAGGAGAGTAAATGAAGCAATGCAAGAGGTGGTCAAGAAGGATATAATAAAGTGGTTGGATGCCGGGGTTATTTACCCCATTTACGATAGCTCATGGACATCTCCAGTGCAATGTGTCCCAAAGAAAGGGGCATGACTGTGATAACAAATGACAAGAATGAATTGATCCCCACAAGAACTGTCACCGGGTGGAGAGTGTGCATGGACTATAGGAAGCTCAACAAAGTCACTCGGAAAGATCATTTTCCGCTTCCATTTCTTGATCAAATATTGGATAGGTTGGCCGGACGTGCTTTTTATTACTTCCTGGATGGAAACTCCGACTACAATCAGATTCTTATTGCTCCTGAGGACCAAGAGAAGACCACTTTCACTTGTCCATATGGTACCTTTGCATTCTCGAGGATGCCATTTGGGTTATGTAATGCACCGGCGATTTTTCAACGGTGTATGATGGCCATTTTCACCGATATGGTGGAAGATATTCTTGAGGTTTTCATGGATGATTTCTCCATCATTGGGAATTCTTTTTATGATTGCTTGAACAACTTGGACAAGGTATTGGCAAGATGTGAGGAAACTAACTTGGTTTTGAATTGGGAGAAATGTAACTTCATGGTCGAGGAAGGCATTGTCCTCAGTCACAAGATTTCAAAGTATGGTATTGAGGTTGATAAATCCAAAATTGAAGTGATCTCCAAACTCACTCCCCCTACATCCGTGAAGGGAGTGAGGAGCTTCTTGGGTCATGCGGGGTTCTATCACCGATTTATCAAAGATTTTTCCAAAGTGGTGAACCCTTTATGTAAACTTTTGGAGAAGGATGACAAGTTCTATTTCAATGAAGATTGTATGAAGGCATTCGAGTTGCTTAAGTTCAAGTTGACTACTACTCCTATTATTACCGCACCGGATAGGAGATTGACTTTTGAGCTCATATGTGACGCAAGTGATATGGTCCTTGGAGCCGTGTTGGGGCAACGTATCAAAACAATATTCCATCTGGTATATTATGCAAGAAAGACCATGAATGATGCCCAAGTCAACTACACAGTGACCGAAAAAGAGCTCCTTGCTATTGTCTTTGCTATGGAGAAGTTTTGCCCGTACTTGATGGGTACAAAGGTGATTGTTCATACCGACCACGCGGCGCTTCGGTATTTGATGAGCAAGAAAGATTCTAAGGTAAGGTTGATGCGGTGGGTGCTTCTATTGCAAGAGTTTGATCTAGAGATTCAAGACCGCAAGGGTAGCGAGAATCAAGTGGCGGACCACTTGTCCCGATTGGAGGAGGAGGGGAGGCCACATGACGGCCTTGATATCAATGATTCATTTCCCAACGAGAAACACCTAGCCATTTCAATGATCGGGATGCCATGATTCGCCGACTTAGCAAACTATCTTGTGAGTGGCATTGTACCGAATGATTTCTCTTCAAACCAAAGGAAGAAGCTCAAACGGGATTGCCTTGACTATTATTGGGATGAGTCGTATCTTTTTCGAATATGTACCGATGGTGTGATCCGACAATGTATGACGGAGGAAGAACAAATGGGTATTTTTGAGGCTTGCCAGTCTTCACCATATGGTGGTCACCATGTTGGAGCAAGAACGGCGGCAAAAGTTTTGAGTTGTGGATTCTATTGGCCTACTCTCTACAAGGATGCTAGTTAGCTTGTCAAGCGGTGTGATGAATGCCAAAGGGCCAGTGGGATCTCAAAGAAGAATGAAATGCCTCTCACCACCATTTTGGAGATAGATATCTTCGATGTATGGGGTATTAATTTTATGGGTCCATTTGTTAGCTCTTATGGGAACACCTACATTCTAGTTGCGATGGAGTATGTATCTAAATGGGTTGAGGCCATTGATTTGCCCAACAATAAAGCAAGGAGTGTGGTGGCATTATTGAAAAAGAATATTTTCACGAGGTTTGGTACCCCAAGAGCCATTATTAGTGACGGGGGTTCGCATTTTTTCAACAAAGCTTTGATACCTTACTCACAAAGTATGGTGTCACTCACAAAGTATCAACCCCTACCATCCTCAAGCAAACGGACAAGTTGAAGTCTCCAACCGGGAGATAAAGAGTATTTTGTCAAAGACAGTCAATGCCAACCGGACGGATTGGTCAAGAAAACTTGATGAGTCTCTTTGGGCTTATAGAACGGCCTACAAAACACCGATTGGGATGTCTCCATACCGGTTAGTGTTCGGGAAGGCATGCCATCTTCCGATAGAAATTGAGCATAAGGCCATGTAGGCTTTGAAGAAGTTGAACCTTGAATGGGATGTCGCGGAAAATTTAAGGATGTCACAATTGAATGAGCTTGATGAATTCCGGTATCATGCCTACACAAGCACGTCTTTTTACAAGGAGAAGATGAAGTACCTCCATGACAAGTACATCCACAATAAGTAATTTAAAGAGGGTGATCTTGTGCTATTGTTCAATTCCCGGTTACAGATGTTTCCGGGCAAGTTGAAGTCAAAATGGAGTGGCCCTTTTGAAGTGGCGAATGTAACCCTGTTTGGTGCTCTAGATTTAAAAAATAAGACTGATGATGTGTTTAGAGTCAAAGGGCACCGGGTTAAACATTATCTTGGCAAGGTTGCTGATGGCCACATTGTGGCGATTCTTCATTTCAAATGATTTGTAATATGTGTCGTACCGCGACGTTAAATCAGGCACTTCTTGGGAGGTAACCCATGCATCTTTTTCTTTTTCTTGTTTTTCTTCTTTGTTAGATAGCTTTATTTTGTGCTAACTAGTTTTGAAGTGTATGCAGGAATGGGTGTGCATTGCAGGGTCTGTGCAAGAAACATTGGCTAAGTGTCACAGGAGTGCGGACCGCACCAAAATTATGTGGACCGCACAATCACTCTTTGGTCGCACAACTGGATGATCAAAAATGAATGGTCTTTAAAGTTTGGCCTGTCAAATTTCCTTAACAAATTGCGACCGCACACAAAATTGTGCGGTCCACGCAAATTTTGCGGCCGCACTCATTCTTGTACGGACCGCAGAAAGTCCTCATAGATACAGGTAAGGAGTGCGGACCGCACTAAAAATTGTGTGGTCGTACTCAGGTAAGTCATGGGCCCGACGGGTCAACCTATAAATAGGGCGTTTCAAAAGTTTTCACACTTTACACTCTCTGAAAGCTCAATCCCTAAGCAAGCACAGTGCATACCCCATTAGCTCTAAATCTTCCCTCATTTCATCAAGTTAGATTCTCACCTGCACCATTCACTACTGGTATGTTCAATCCATGTTAGATTTTTATTCCTTATTTTTAATTTGTGTTCTTGTTTTCTTTGATTAGTTAGTTATTTTTAGGCCTATAAATGTCAAATGTGCTTAATATATGCTTCAAAATCATGTGGGTAGCCTCGTATGTGTTAATTAGGGACTGGGTAGACCACTAAGCTTGTCAATTTGTGCAAACCATGTCTAAATTGTGAAAAACTTGCATGAACCCTAGTTTACTGCCCGTGAAAATCAAAATTGTGCGGCCACACACATTTTTGTGCGGTCCGCAGTCCTTTAACTTAGGGCTTCTGTGTGCTTGAATTGTGCGGACCGCACTCAAAAATATGTGGTCCGCAGTGAAATTGTGTTGTCTCCAGAGAAATTGTGCGCTTCGCACTGATGAATGATCAGAGAGCCCAGTATTCTGAACATGGGGTTGTGCGGCCGCACTCAAAATTGTGCGGTCCGCACTTTTGGCTGTGCGGTCACACTTAGAATTGTGCGGTCCGCACTTCTGGTTGTGCGGCCGCACTCACTTTTGTGCGGTTTGCACTGCCTCTTCTATTTTTCCACAACTGGCCTGCAACTGTCATGCATATATTTGTGTCCTATGAACCTGAACTCTAACTGATTCTTATTTTTATAAATTGCAGACGATGGTTAGATCATGTGGTGGAGGAGATACATCAAAAGGGAGGGCAGAACCCTCCCGAGGCCGAGGCAAGAGTAACCTACCACTTGTAATTCAGAGGACCATAGGCAAGAAACAAACCGCCAACAGAGTTCCTGAACCCTCTGAGACCAGTGAGTATCTTCCATCTAGGGAAGCTTCTGAGGGTAACTCTGTGCAAGCACAGCCGGAAGCCCAATCACAACAACTCCGAGGTAGATTTCACTTGGTAGATGAGTCATCTTCCGCTGCTAGTGCTTTTAAAGGCTCGAAAGAGTGTAGCCCAGATTTTGAGCCCTCTTCCTCACATGCCCCGGCTGTACCAATCAATGTTGATGATGAAAATGATATCCCGGACGATGGTAGAGGGGGTGATGCTACAGTGGGGGGTTTAGAGAGGTCGAGGAAAAGGGAGATGTGGGAAGACAGATTTGTCAGCTTGACTGCCTTTAACAGATTTAGAGAGTGGTGGCCCCAGAGATCGCTCTCTCTTGAGCAACAATTCGTGATGAAGGATTTGGACAAGCACAACCCAAATGTCCTTAGACAGTTCCAGGAGAGAAAAGGATAGAAATGGTTCAACCAAAGCGCCCTCGATACAAATGAGCACTTGGCTAAAGAATTTTATGCCAATGTGGCTCACATTAAGAAGGGTACCAAGGTGACAAAAGTGCAAAATCTGAAAGTCCGATTCGACGCCTGTGCTTTGAACTCTTATGTGGAATTTGAAGAAGTGGAGGCAGCCCAATACTTGGAAAGGCTGGCTATGGGTGATGCAGCTCGCTCGTGGCTAGCTGAGATTTTGGCTATTCGAGGATCAACACCTCTGTGGCTTACAGCAGGGGTTCCCATAGTTCGTGCCACCCTAAATTTTCAAGCAAAAGGGTGGCAAACATTTGTGTGCAGCTGCATTGATCCGTGCCTAAATGAGAACAACCTCCCACTTCCCTGTGCAGTCTTGGTGGCTTCGATTATGGCTGAGTATCCGATTAATGTTGGTGCCATCATGTCCACCAACATCAAATTAGCTGTCAAGAAAGATGAGAGATCATACACATACCCGAACTTCCTTACAGAATACTTCAAAGATCAAAAGGTGGAGCCAAGGCAATATGATATAGAAGTAAAGGCCAAGAAGCCTTTCTCATGGTACCACCTGCAGGGTGCTGACAACCCGAAGTTCAAGGGTAAGGAAACTACCTCCGCTAGCCAGTCTGAAGAGCCAGCGGTAGTAGTTACTGATCACAGCAGCCGGTCCTTCCATCGGGACAACAGTCATGCCACCACTGTCGTCTTCTAGACCACCAGCTTCATTATCAGTGTCATTATCAGTGTCAGCTTCATCCACTTATCCACAGAATGCGCTGCGAGTCTTCCATACATTGGCCAGTCTCGACAAATGGATGCAAGCAGCTACTTCAAAGTTGTCTGACATATCTAATGTTTTTGCAGCACAGTCAGTAGCCCTAACAGCACCACAAGTACCTCCGTCAGTGGAGGAAATATTGAAGAAGATTCTGGACAACCAGAAGACCATTATGGAAACTCTAATGGCGCATGGGGAGGTCATTGAAAAGTTGGGAAAGCAAACAAAGAAGATGTGCAAGTCTCAGGCATCGAAGAGGCCAGTGGACAAGTTGAGGAAAGTGGTTACCAAAATTGCATCTGACGGAGATCTACCACTAGACTTACTTATGGAGGGAGCACCTTCAGCACCAGCAGTACCAGAGGCATCACATATAGCAGCCGGCTAGTCTGAGGAGCCGGTTGCGACCGCCCACACCGCTGAGGAGATGATCCAGATGCTCATCAACCCTGTTGTCCCTCAGTCAGGTGATGGTGAGATACATCTAGAGGATACAGAGGGTGATGCGGATCCCATGCAGACTGAGACCACATAGGGAGTTATCTTAACTCTCTACCCTTCCCTATTCTTATTTTTGTTAAGCATTGGGGACAATGTTTATTTTTATTCGGGGGGTGGTCTATTTTGATTGATTGACATTGACATGTGGCCTGTAATAACTCTCATACTATTTTTCCTTTATCTTTATTTTCTCTTTGGTATGTATATATTATCCCATTCGTTTGATGTATATATTTAGTCTCCCTTATGTATATATTCATTTTACTTCGGTTTGTATATTCATTTATCTTGCTTTCCGTAGCTTATTTCATAGCTTCTTTACTTTGTCTTTCTTAGTAGTATAACTTCTTATTTACTTTAGTAGTTTCTTTTTGATTTGTTAGCTTCTTTTTATGTTTGAGTGATCAATAAGCCTTTTGGATTTCTTAATGCCACGGTTCTTTCCAAAGGTGGATTTTGTGTGAACAGGGTGGCTCTTCACAACGATGGATGGCGTGACAACCTTCTTAAGGGATTGAGTCCATTTTCTTTTATGTTTAGGCAAATATAGTAGTAATGAATAAAAAGGTCTCAAGCATGCTTCACTTGGTACCAACACATTTACCTCCAACCTTATGGTTAAAAACAAAGTTGTTGGCATAAAATAGCTCTAGTTGTGACCTTTTGACTCTTGTGTTGACTTAAACAATCATCGAGTGGTTCACTCGAGCCATTTGTGATTCCCAATCTTAACTAGGGTTGTTGTAGGCCCTCGACTTCGGTCTCTTTAGCAATTCGGCAGCATGAAAGGGGAGGTATTGAATTGCAAGTCCAAGTTCCCGTGCTAATAGTCTAGAACTTGCCCTGAATATTTTTCTAGGCGAAATTCTAAGTGTAGCTTGGCTTGAGAAATGAATGTAGGCTCTCCTTGATCCGATTTGAAGTTTTAAATCTTCCATAGTCTACCAATGTGATATCCCTAGTCAACCCATTTGATCCTAAGCCTTCTTTCTTTCAATAACCACGTTACAAGCCTTTATCCGTTTTGTAATGACCCTCTCTTGGCACCCAATTTTTCCTTAGCATTCTTGAGAAACAATTGGCAAAAGCATGAGTTTGGGGGAGAGACGAGGAGTTTGAAAGTGAAAAAAGGTACATAGAAGAGAAAGAAAGGAAGAAAAGGGAAGGCAAAGAAAATAAAGAAAGAATAAAAAAAGAAAACAAATGCCAAAAAGAAAGTGAATAAGGTAGAAAGTTGAAGGGATTTAAAGAAAACAATGATGAAGGGCATGGATTAAATAGAAAAGGAGAAAAACATGAATGTCATGACCAAGAAAGAGTGACGTTACATCTCTCTAGTTCCCCCGAGGAAAAAGGAATTGACTCAAAGAGTCGGCAAAGTATGAGCCAAAGAGAAAATGGAGTGCTTAAGGAAAGATGAAACCATTCTATTCCAACAAGTCCTACCTTAGTCCAAAAGCCTTAATTACATCCCGCAAAACCCCTACATGATTTCAATTTGAGTAAACTTACATTAGTAGTGATTTACATAAGGGGCAAGATTGTGGTACTTAGAGTCGGACTTGTGGCATTCTTTTGAAAGAGTTGAGCGAACTTTTCACAATCCTTGAATCGAGTATTGCATTCTAAAGTGAGATATGCTAATGAAGAGTAGAGCAGGGAGAGTTTGGGATCTACAAAGACTTACATGAAAGAGCGAGCGTCCTTGATGAATAAAGTCAACTCTTGATGCTCTAGTGTCACATTAGAACTATTATACTCAAAAGAGTCAAATCATTGCATTGTTGATAATTCATACGTTTTATGGATAATTGTTGGTCCCAATTAATGTGTGATTGATTCAACTTAGGCCAGCTGAAATATCCCTTTTTCTAGTGGAGGTGGGAATTGCCTTAATTGCTTGAGAACAAGCAAAAGCTTAAATTTGGGAGAGTTGATAAGTAGGGATTTTGACCGCTAATTTGCTCTTTTTTACTTGCGTTTTAGCTCAAAAATACTTAAAGGTATTTTCGGGAACTAATAAAATGTGCTTTCATGCAGGAATATCGGGAGACGAGCCAAAGAAGTGAAAATCAACTCAAAAAGGAGTCAAAATTGGACAAAGACCAAAATAAGGGAAAAATGCATACAGTGCGGACCGCACAATACTGTGTGTGGCCGCAAACAATGAAGAAGCACTGTCAGATTAGCTTCAGAGTATGTAGACCGCATAATTTTGGTGCGGCCGCACAAGAGAGATTCAGAGAGTTGGAATTTTTGGGCAAGCTGAAGAAATGCGGACCGCACCATTATTGTGCGATCGTAGGATGCCAAGTGCGGTCGCACTCACTATTATGCGGTCCGCAAATGACCAGAATCAAAGAGCCTTGATTGAAGTTGTGCGGACCACACTATTATTGTGCGACTGCGGGATTCAAAGGTGCGGCCGCATTCATAATTATGCGGTCCGCAGAAAAAGGTCCAAGTCCCAGCCCAAGTCAAGTGTGCGGCCGCACTCAGAAATGTGCGGACCGCACAATTGGATGAAGTGCGGCCGCATCCCATTTTTTATGCTACCGCAGAAGGCCCAGTTGACCAGTCAAGCTCAGAGTGCAGAGCGCATTCAGAATTATGTGGCTGCACAACCTCCGCAAGGTCATTTTTGTCAGATATTTTCAGCTTAGTATAAATAGAATTTTTTGTCATTTTTAAGGGAAGTTTTATTTTGGGGAGAGCACCTGAGCCATTTTTCTTTACTGTTTTGAGTAATATTGTACTAAATTAGCTTCTAAATATTAGATTTTCTTTCCCTAATCAACTATTATGCATTCTATCTTAATTTCTTCATGTATTTCTTTATTTTTCATGAGTAGCTAAATTTCTAGCTAGGGTTGTGGCCCAACCCTAGTGTGGGTACTTAATGGGTGTTTGATTTAGGACTTGTTTGTGATTGGGTTAGTGATATTTAGCCTAGTTTTTGCTTGAATTCAAGAATTAATGGTTGCAAACATTGATTCATGCCTAATTGACTTAATCTTTACTTGAGAAAGAGAGACTAAGTCTAGGAAAACTTGGCTAACAAGAAATTGGGGTGACCTCAAGAAATAGATAGCCCCAATTAAAGGGTTGAATCTAGAGATAGTAAGACCCGACTTGAGCATTTATCAATTATTTTGTGCAATACCCATTTGGACTTGAGAAAGCCAAATTGTGCAAAATCACTCAAAATAATGAGAGGTATAAAGTGGGTAATTGCGTGTGATTGTTATATTACAACCCTGACCAATAAAACTTTCCCTAGAGTTTACAATCCATTAGGTAACCGCCTAGGTGGAAGTCACGGCCCTAGATCCTTTATCATTTGGAAAACGACTAAAATCAAAAATATTGTCTTCTAGTTTTATAATTGCAATCAATAGTTTAAAGTAGAAGTAGAAACAACAAACAAGAATGTGAAAGTGTAATCTAAGGCATATCGTACAATTACACTAAATATATACCTAATCCCAATTCTAACTCCCTGAGGATTCGACCCCGACTTGCGTTGGGTTTTATTATTGCTTCGACTGCCTCACTACCTAATTTTGTGGTGTGAGTTTGGGCGACATCAGGTTCCATCCCATGGTAGGGGATGAGGACGTCCCAAAGTTGCTCCAGCTATGCCACCAGTGGATCCAGTAGAGGATCCTAATATTGAGGAGCAGGGCGAGGTGCCTGCAGTAGAGCCGGCCCCAGTAGACTTCATGTCCGCACTGGGATTCCAGTAAGTCATGGGCCGCATGCTGCGGTTCATGGATACTATGACACAGGCCGATTTATTTTTGGCAGACCCAGCAACATCTCAGGCGGAAGAGGGGACATAGACACCTACCGCTCAGGCTCCAGGGCACGCAGCTGCCGTATATCAGACCCCGGGTGCACTACCCGTGGGCGGAGCTCAGCCAATTACAGCAGCTATACCTGAGCCTAGATCAGATATGGTTAGTGATCCGCAGAAGCTATTGGACAGATCGACTGGCTTCATCCTCCTGCCTTGGCAGGTGAGCGCCATGAGGACCCCTAGGACTTTATTAATCGGTGTAGGGACAGACTGCACAACATGAGGATATTGGAGTCCTACGGGGTGGACTTTACCACCTTTCAGCTGGAGGGAAGGGCCCGTAGATAGTGGCAGTCCTATCTTCTTGGCAGACCAGCAGGTTCTCCTCCCCTGACTTGGGATCAGTTCACACACCTCTTCTTGGACAGATACATTCCACCCTTTCAAAGGGAAGAGTTTTGTTTCAGTTCGAGCAGCTCCAGCAGGGTCAGATGTCAGTGATCAACTCTAAGGCGCGTTTCTCTGAGTTATCTCTCCATGCACTTATGATACTTCCTACCAATGCAAAGAGAGTGTAGAGGTTTGTCGCCGGGTTGCACTCTGGTATTTAGCCCACCATGGCTCAAGAGCTGGAGATGGGGACTTCTTATGGGCTAGTTGTAGACATAGCTCAGAGTATCGAGGTTGTCCGTAGCGGATCTGAGAGCAGGCAGCAAGGGATAAGCGGTTTCGATATTCTGGAGAGTTCAGTGGTGCCCCGGCTGGGGGCAGGGGTCAGTTCGTGAGGGGTCAATCTAGCAAGCCCACTTATCCAACACCACCGCCTCCTCGGAGTGCTCCAGTGCGACCTTATTTCAGTGACCTGCCAGAGAGTTCTTACCGCCCACCAGCTTTCTAGGGTTCCTCCAGTGGGTATTCGGGACATCAGGGCCAGACTTCATGTCAGCAGTCCACCGTACCGAGGGGTTGTTTCGAGTGCGTGGATTTCAGTCATGTGCGGAGATTCTGCCCCAGGCTTCTGGGAAAGGCAGTGCAGTAGGGTTAGCAGCCTATTATTCCAGCACCAGCTGCCCCACCAGTCGTCCGACCGCCCAGAGGTGGAGGGAAGGTGGGTAGGGGTCGTCCTAGAGGTGGAGGCCAGTCAGATAGTGCTCCAGCTAGGTTCTATGCTTTTCCTGCCAGACCTGATGTAGTGGCCTCCGACGCCATGATCACAGGTATTATTTCTGTCTGCGGTAGGGATGCTTCAGTACTATTTAATCCAGGGTCTACCTATTCATATGTTTCATCTTTGTTTGCCCGTTTCCTGGGTGTTTCTCGTGAGTCCTTGGGTACTCCTATTTTTGTGGGCGATTCTGTAGTTTTAGATCGGATCTACCGGTCCTGTATTGTTACATTCTGTGGTTATGAGACTAGAGCGGGTCTTTTGTTGCTCGATATGACCGACTTTGAGGTCATCTTGGGCACGGACTGGTTATCTCCATGTCATGTCATCCTTGATTGTCATGCCAAGACTATTACCTTGGCGATGCCATAGTTGCCTAGATTGGAGTGGAAGGGTTCGTCTATCAGTGCATCTAGTCGGGTTATTTCCTTTCTAAAGGCTCGACACATGGTCGAGAAGGGTTGTTTGGCTTATCTAGCCTATGTTCGAGATACTACTGCAAAGACTCCAGCAATTGATTCAGTGCCCGTGGTTCGAGAGTTCATTTATGTGTTTCCTTCTGAACTTCCAAGCATACCAACAGATCGTGATATTGATTTCTGTATTTATTTAGCCCCAGGTACCCAGCCTATATC
>AWOL01S0017198.1:0-15353 GCA_000715115.1 Nicotiana otophora
CGATGCCATAGTTGCCTAGATTGGAGTGGAAGGGTTCGTCTATCAGTGCATCTAGTCGGGTTATTTCCTTTCTAAAGGCTCGACACATGGTCGAGAAGGGTTGTTTGGCTTATCTAGCCTATGTTCGAGATACTACTGCAAAGACTCCAGCAATTGATTCAGTGCCCGTGGTTCGAGAGTTCATTTATGTGTTTCCTTCTGAACTTCCAAGCATACCAACAGATCGTGATATTGATTTCTGTATTTATTTAGCCCCAGGTACCCAGCCTATATCTATCCCATCGTACTGTATGGTAGGGGTACCAATGGTTTGGTTCAGCCCGTTATTTTATAAAACTTTGTATCATACCAATTTTTCGGTTATTCAATTATGTATAACCAAAATTAGACTTTTCGAAATCGTCCCAATCATGTTGGTTTCTCTTCGGTATCAGTACGGTTCAGTAAATATTCGGTAATTGTTTAAATGTCATGTAAAAATCACTAGTAGAAGTAGAATGCAATAACATACATATTTTTATAAGATTTAGCAAAACTCTCTAGACATTTTTACAGTTTCAAAGGTGATGAATTAAGAAAATATAAAAGATGATTAGAGTATAGATCCATCAACTATTCTACATCAGTGTAAAAGAAACTAAGAAAATACAAAAAAAAATATAAATCACACGAGTGGAAAGATATTAACCAAGATGAGATTCAAGAATAAAATCTATAGAAGATTAAATATTCAAAAAGATAAATCTAAATCATACAAAATTAAACATATTCAATACATTATAGTTTATTACTCATAATCGCCACAATACATATTGTGTTGCTAGTGAATATGCTGGAAATAATTTAGTTTTAGTAGAAGTAGCATAATAGGTTTGGGAATTAGGATTTTGAGTTTAATTACTTGTTGGCTTGTAACTATTTCATAATTCCAAAGCCTCAGAAAAAATTTAATACTTTATTATTTTCAAACTTAATATATAAATATATTTTTTATATTGTAAATTTATTTGGTACGATTCGGTATATTTTCGGTGTATTTTCATAAAATAAAATACATACCCTAATTATCGGTACGGTTATAGATTTATACAAAAACGTACGATTTTATTAAAGAAACCTAAAAACGGGTCGATACGGTATGGTTCGGTCGGTTTAGTTGGTTTTTAAATATCCATTGACACCCCTACCATATGGCGCCAAAAGATTTGAAAGAGTTGAAGGAACAACTTGAGGAGTTGCTAGCAAAGGGTTTTGTCAGACCGAGCGTATCGCCTTGGGGTGCGCCAGTGTTATTTGTGAAGAAGAAAGATGGGACTATGCGGATGTGCATTGATTACCGCCAGCTGAACAAAGTTAACATTAAGAACAAGTACCCGTTGCCGCGTATTGAGGATTTGTTTAACCAGTTGCAGGGTGCCAGAGTGTTCTCTAAGATCGACTTGAGATTGGGGTACCATCAGTTGAAGATTCGGGATTCAGATGTTCCGAAGACTGCTTTTCGGACTAGATATGGCCATTATGAGTTTTTGATGATGTCCTTCGATCTGACTAATGCCCTGGCGGCGTTTATGGATCTGATGAACCGGGTATTAAGGCCGTATATTAACTCGTTTGTCATCGTCTTCATTGATGACATTTTGATCTACTCGCGTAACATGGAGGAGCACGAGCAGCATTTGAGAGTGGTGCTTCAGACCTTACGGGAGTAAATGCTATATGCTAAGTTCTCCAAGTGTGAGTTTTGGATAGATTCTACAGCATTCTATGGACATGTTGTATCAGGCGAGGGTATTAAGTTATATCCCAGGAAGATCGAGGCAATTTAGAGTTGGCCTAGTCCTACCACAGCAACTGAGATCAGAAGCTTCTTGGGGTTAGCAGGTTATTATCGTCGGTTTGTAAAGGGTTTCTCATCTATTGCTACACCTTTTCCTAGGTTGACCCAGAAGGGTGCTCCTTTCCGATGGTCCGATGATTGTGAAGTAAGCTTTCAGAAGCTCAAGACCGCATTGACTTCAGCACTGGTGTTAGTGTTTCCTTCCGTTTCAGGGATGTATACTGTGTATTGCAACACTTCGCGTGTTGGTTTGGGATGTGTGTTGATGCAGGAGGGGTGAGTTATTGCATATGCTTTACGTCACCTGAAGCCATATGAGAAGAATTACCATGTGCATGATTTGGAGTTGGTTGCGATTGTTCATGCTCTTAAGATCTGGAAGCATTATCTTTATGGAGTGTCTTGTAAGGTTTACACCGATCATCGCAGCTTGCAGCATTTGTTCAAGCAAAGGAACCTCAATTTAGGGGCAACGCGGGTGGTTTGAGTTACTGAAGAATTATGATATTACCATCATTTATCATCCGGGCAAGGCAAACGTAGTAACAGATGCCTTGAGCAGAAAGGCATAGAGTATGGGTAGTTTGGCATTTATTTCAGCAGAGGAGAGGCCACTAGCTTTGGACATCCAGTCCTTGGCTAACAAACTAGTGAGGTTGGATATTTCAGAGCCCAACTGAGTTCTTGCATGCGTCCTTGCCCAGTCTTCACTATTTGAGCAGATCAAGGCTCGACAGTTTAATGATCCGCACCTGTTGGTTCTCAGAGAGACGGTACTATAGGGTGGTGCCAAGGAGGTTACTATTAGTGAGGATGGTGTTTTGTGACTCCATGGTCACCTATGTGTCCATAATGTTGATGGATTTAGAGAGAAGATACTAGTGGAGGCATACAGTTCTCGGTATTTTATTCACCCAGGTGCTACGAAGATGTATCGCGACCTGAGGAAGCATTATTGGTGGCGGCGGATGAGAAGGACATAGTTGAGTATGTGGCAAGGTGTTTAAATTGTCAGCAGGTTAATTATGAGCATCAAAGGCCAGGTGGTCTAATCCAGCAGATGACTATACCTGAGTGGAAATGGGAGCGCATTACCATGGATTTCGTAGTTGGGTTACCGCGGACCTTGCGGAAGTTTGATGCAGTTTGGGTCATTGTCGATAGGTTGATCAAGTCGGCACATTTCATTCCGGTGGTGACCACGTATTCTTCAGAGAGGTTGGCCCAGATTTACATTCAGGAGATTATTCGGTTGCATGGTGTGCCGGTTTCCATCATATCAGTTAGAGACCATCAGTTTACTTTACATTTTTGGAGAGCAGTACAGAGTGAGCTGGGAACCCGGGTGGAGCTCAGCACAGCCTTTCATCCGCAGATCGACGGGCAGTCGGAGCAGACGGTTCAGATCTTAGAGGATATGCTCGAAGCATGTGTGATTGACTTCGGAGGGCAGTGGGATCGATTCTTGCCTTTGGCCGAGTTTGCTTACAACGACAGTTATCAGTCCAGTATCTAGATGGCTTCATTTGAGGATTTATATGGTCGGCAATGTCGTTCGCCCATCGGATCGTTTGAGCCCGGCGAGGCAAAGTTATATGGTACTGATTTGGTAAAGGATGCCTTGGAAAAAGTAAAGTTGATTCAGGAGCGACTTCGCACAGCACAGTCCAGTTAGAAGAGTTACACGGATTAGAAGGCGCGTGATTTATCATTTATGGTTGTCAAGAAGGTTCTCTTGAAGGTCTCGCCTATGAAGGGCATCATGAGGTTTGAAAAGAAGAGCAAGTTAAGCCCAAGGTTTATAGGTCCATTTGAGGTGTTGAGACGAGTTGGAGAGGTTGCTTATGAGCTTGCTTTGCCTCTTAGTCTATCGGGAGTTCATTCGGTTTTTCACATGTCTATGCTTCGGAGGTATCATGCCGACAGGTCGCATGTGTTATACTTCAGCACGGTTCAGCTAGATGAGAGCCTAGGTTATGAGGAAGAGCCAGTTGCCATTGTTGACAGACAGGTTTGCCAGTTGAGGTCCAAGAATATTTCTACGGTAAAGGTCTCGTGGAGTGGCCAACCAGTCGAGGAGGCAACTTGGTAGACCAAGGAGGTTATACAGAGCAGATATTCACACTTATTCAGTACTCCAGGTATGATTCTAAACCCGTTCGAGGACGAACATTTGTTTAAGGGGTGAAAGATGTAACGACCCGACTGATTGTTTTACTTTCTAGAACACCGTTCCCCTAAATAAAACTCTCTGTATGTGCTTTTACTATTTTATGACTTGCGGGGATGGTTAGTTCGGGATTTGGAAGGGTTCGGATTGAAATCGGAACACTTGGTTTCTAAAGGTTGGCAAATAAGGCTAAGTTTGACTTTGGTCAACGTTTTGAGTAAACGACCCTGGAATCGGGATTTGATGGTTCCAATATGTTTGTATGATAATTTTGGACTTGGGCGTGTGTTCGGATCGGGTTTTGGATGACCCGGGAGTGTTTCGGAGCCTAATATTGATAGTTGGCAACTTGAAAATTTTAAAGTTCTTTAAATTTGGTTTGGAGTAGGTTTTGTTGTTATATAAAGGTCTGTTTCTGATTCCAAGTCTAAGAATAACTGTGTATGATAATTTAAGACTTGCACGCAAAATTTGGTATCATTCCGAGTAGTTTAAGTACGATTCGGCACATTCCGAGTAAGTTGGAAGAACATAAAGTTCATAAGTTTATTCGATTTGGTTTGGTATGTGATTCTTAGTTTTGATGTTGTTTTATGCATTTTGAGGGTTTGAACAAGTTTGTTTTATGATTTCAAACTTGTTGGAATGTTTGGGCGGGGCCCCGGAGGCCTCGGGTATTAATCGGACTAGGCTCGGACCAAGTTTGGACTTAGGAGAAATGGTTGAAGCTTCCAGCTTCTGGTGTAACCACACATGCGCATGGCCAGCCGCAAGTGCGAGCTCCCAGAAGCAAGCAAGAAGCTGCAGAAGCGGTCCAACGAGGGCAGCTCAGAAATCGTAGGAGCGGAGAATTTGGGTGCACCTGAGGGCGCGCAGGTGCGATGAAGGAAGCCGCAGGAGCATCCAAAGCCGCAGCGGACCCGCAGAAGAGGGCCAGTGGTCTGAAGGTGCGGATTTTGGCTCAACTGGAGAAGACCGCATCTGAGAGGATTTTTCCGCAGATGCGGGACCGTAGAAGCGGCCGTACCTCCGCAGGTACGAAAATCGCTGAAGGCAGAACCTTCATTTAAGTCGGGGTTTGAGCATTGTTTACTCATTTCCATCATTCTTGGGGCGAGTTTTGGAGCTTTTGGAGAGGGGTTTTCACCTAGCATTTTGAGGTAATAATTCCTACCCAATGAAAGTTTAATACATAGATTATGGGTAGATTTTAATATGTAAATTTGTAAAAATTATGGGTTTAGGTGAAAAACCTAGATTTTGATAAAAATGATATTTTAACCACGAAAATAGTTATGGAATGGGATGAAAATTGTATACTTGAGTTCTTAAGGTTATGGGTGAAGTTTAGGAATCTTCCAAATTGGGTTGGGTAATTACTCTAATAATTAAATTATGAACTTTTGAGCATGTATTGATTAAATTATTTGACATTTGGATAGTTTCGGATTTTTCGGCACCGAGTTGAGGCTTTAGAGCGAAATTGTGACCGGAAAGTGAGCTTTTGAGACAAGGTAAGTCTCTTGTCTAACCTTGTAAGAGGAAAATTTCTCGTAGGTGATGTAAATTAATGTTTGCTTCTAATTGTGGGGGCTACGTACGTATGAGGTGATGAGAGTCTGTGCGTAGCTACTATTCATGCTATGTTCGGGTAGTTTAAGACCCAAATCATGAATTATTTGATATGTTTGCACCCTACTTTTTAATTAAAGTGCTTAAATTATATCAGGACTTGTTAGAGGAATGGTGAAGAATTGTTAATGAAATTTTTATTATTTTGTGTATTAATCCTTAATAACTTTTAAGTCAAATTCTTATAAAGTATCCTTCTCTTCTTGTGGAGCGGGACGAATGCCTCGGTAATAGATAGATGTATCTATGGTTCGTGCCGCTCGACCCTTGGCAGTGTACACATTATTCTGGAGCGGGTCGTATGACCTCGGCATAAATCGTGCTTAATAATAATAATAGGTGCCTTGATATTTTGTTGTGGCTTGTAAGGTTACAGTTGGTAAGGAAAGGACTTATATAGAATTATTAAATTGTGAAAGAATTATTTGCTCCTTCTTGTTAAGGAAATTTGTTATTATTTACATAACTCGTGTTTATTCAAGATTTATATCTTAATATTATTGACCCATAGTAAGTATCGAACTCGACCCCTCGTCACTACTTCTTCGAGGTTAGACTTGACACTTACTGGGTACATATTGTTTATGTACTCACGCTACACTTCTGCACTGACTGTGCAGGATCCGAGGCAGGTGTATCATGCGGTACTACCGGCGCGCATCCCAGATATCCTGAGGCCTAGTGGTGAGCTGCTTCCTGAGCCGTCCCGCAGCCCCATAGTGTCTCTCTTTTGTATTTACATTCTGTCTATGTTATTTCAGACAGTAGTTAGAGTTTTTGTATATTTTACTAGTGCCCATACACTTGTGACACCAGGTCCTGGCACACACTTTAGTAGACTTTATGGTTTTGGGGTATTTACATATATATGCTCCCACTCACATGCTTTCCTCTTATTTATTTTACTTAATTGTTTTTATTTATTATTTTATTTATCTCTAATAAATGGGAATTTGTCACTAGTAAACCTATTAAAATAAGTAACTAGTAAGTTCATCGTAGGCTTGCCTAGCGGCGACGTTGAGCACCATCATGGCCTATAGAAGAAATTGGGTGGTGACAATGCCCGTACTGTACGCAGATATGCTACTAATGATGGGAACAAATGGGTCCAAGCCCTGCATTATCACGTACATGCCCATGAAGATGGCCGCCGAGAACATCTCAGCCTTGCAGTTGAAGAAGGGGTCAAAAGACATGAACCTACGTTCCTGGCTACCCTCTGCATTGAAGATATAGAACGCTCCTCGGGTCCCATTCCTGCACCATTGAAGGAGCTGCTACTGGAATTTGAAGACGTCATGCCACAAGACATGCCAAAATGACTCCCGCCTAGGCGCACTGTGGACCATGAGATTGAGTTGGTGCCGAATGAGAAGCCACCCGCCCAGGCGCCGTACAGAATGTCACAACCCGAACTCACCGAGCTTCGAAGACAGTTGACGAAAATGCTAGACACATGGATCATCGTGCCCTCCAAGTCCCCATACGGGTCCCTTGTGCTATTCCAAAAGAAATATGTTGGCAGCTTACGACTCTGTGTGGATTATCGGGCTCTAAACAAAATCACCGTGAAGAACAAGTACCTTATTCTGCTAATGGAAGACTTGTTAGATAGACTGGGTGGTGCGACTGTGTTCACCAAGTAGATCTGAGGACAGGTTATTAGCAAGTTCAGATTGCAGAGGGTGATGAACACAAAATGACCTGCGTGACAAGATATAGGTCATACGACTTCCTCGTTATGCCATTCAACTTGACTAACGCGGCAGCCACATTTTGCAGCCTAATGCACCAAGTCTGTCGAGAATACATTGACGAATTCATGGTGGTCTACTTGGATGACATTGTGGTATATAGACAGACACTAGAAGAACACCTGGAGCACTTGCAGAAGGTCCTAGCCCGATTGTGGGAGCACGGATTATATGCAAAGTTATCCAAGTGCTCCTTTGCTCAAAACAAATTGATTTCCTCGGACATGTAATCGAAGAAGGGCGGATCAAGATGGACCAACGGAAGATTCAGGCTATCACAGATTGGTCGCCGCTTAAGGATATCCATGCCTTGAGGGCGTTCCTTTGCCTATGCAACTTCTATCAACGATTTGTGAAAACTTACTCCCTTATCGCAGTGCCACTGACAGAACTTCTCAAGAAGGTCACCCATTGGGACTGGGGACCCAGGCGAGCGGAGGCCTTCAACACATTAAAAGCGGCTATATCTAGTAGCCCCGTCTTGGCCCTCCCTAATTTTTTCAAGCCATTCGAGGTACAAACGGATGCCTCCGACTATTCCCTTGGTGGAGTCTTGCTACAAGAAGGGCATCCCGTAGCGTACGAGAGCTGGAAGCTGAAGGATGCAGAGTGGCACTATGCTGCCCACGAGAAAGAATTATTGGTTGTCGTTCATTGCTTACGCCTTTTGAGGCACTATCTGTTGGGAACCTCATTCGTGGTCAAGACAGACAACACAGTTGTTAGCCATTGCATGACCCAGCCGAAGCTAAATGGTTGACAAGTCAGGTGGCAGGAACTCCTAGCGGAATTTTACTTCAACCTGGAGTACTGAAGTGGGAAGACTAATCATGTTGTTGATGCGCTCAGTCGGAGAATTGATCTAGCATCGGTGTGCCTACTCGCCACCCTAAGGGGAAGCGAAGTAGCCACCACCATAAAAGACCAGATACAGGATCTACTCATTAAGGATCCTACTGCACAATATTTGGTTGATTTGGTAGGACAGGGCAAGACTCGCCAGTTCTACACAGAAGATGGTTTCCTGAAAGTAAAAGGGAACCAACTTTATGTTCCTAAAGGAGGAGATCTGTGAAGGACTCTTCTGGCGGAATGCCACGATACTTTGTGGGCCGATCATCCCGGTGAAGAACGCACCATAGCATTAATTCGCCGTGCATATTATTGGCCTCAAATGGCCGATGACGCCGCTCAGTATGTGAAGACTTATATAGTATGCCAGAAGGACAAGTCGGACCGCTTGACACAAGCGGGACTCTTGGAACCACTACATATCCCAAAGAGACCTTGGGAAAGTGTTTCCCTGGATTTCATCACCAGATTGCCCAAGGTTGGAGATCTCTCAACTATATTGGTTGTGGTGGATCGATTTTCCAAGTATGCTACCTTTACAGTAGCCCCACAATATATATCAGCAGAAGATACAGCTCGACTCTTCTTCTCTCATGTCATCAAATATTAGGGCCTCCCTAAAGACATCGTTAGTGATCGTGACTCACACTTCACTAGAAACTTTTGGACCCAACTCTTTAAGTGCCTCAGGTCAAAATTGAGTCACAACTCAAGTTTTCATCCGCAGTCTGATGGCCAGACGGAGCGGTTCAATGGCATGGTATAGGAATATCTCCGTCACTTTGTAATCGGATCGCAGAAGAACTGGGTGAAGCTTCTGGATGCTGCTCAATTGTATTTCAATTCATAAAAGAGCTCTAGTACTAACAAAAATACTTTTGAAATTCTTACCGGACAGCAACCGCTACTCCCACACACCGTGAATGTACCAAACATGTCAAAATCTCCTCGAGCTGCTAGCTTCTCAAAAGAATGGAAGAAAAATTTGGAGATAGTGCGGAGCTATCTTGTCAAAGCCCAAAAGCAGATGAAGAGGCATGCTGATCAAAATCGTCGCTTTGTTGAATACCAAGTAGGAGATAAAGTGATAGTCAAAATTCCAAAGTGGTACTTGTTTGTAGGGGCCCATGACCCACGCCTATTGCAAAAATATATTGGACCCTTGTCCATTGAAAGGCGCATTGGGAAAGTTGCATACCGAGTGGATACCCCAGCTTGGTGAAAACTCCATCACGTCTTCCATGTTAGTCTCCTAAAACCTTTTCGAGAAGATATGGAGGATCCTTCATGGAGCCAACTCACAATACCCAGTATTCGAGGCCCCAATTCAATCGAGAAAAGGCGTGCTGAAGCTATTCTTGATGATCGAGTGATTTACGCCTCAAGGAAAGATCACCAAGAGTTGTTAGTGAAATGGCAGGGATGTGATGCAGAGGAGAATACTTGGAAGAGGGGAACAAACCTCAAAGCCTACAAGAGCCTAATTGATCATTATCTTGCAAGTAAGGCTATGAGGACGTCACCAACTCAGGTGGGGGAGAATGTCATGGGCGGCTTTCCAGCCATGCCCCGTGACCCCTTGGACGCGCCCGTGGCATCCTGGCAAGCCTCCTAACGCCCAGCGCCACGGTCGGTCATGGTCTTGGCAGCTCTAAGTGACAAGCGCGCATGTGCCTCTGTCGCCCCACCGATAGCCATCGCCAGCGCCCAGCTATAAGCAGATGGCAACAACGTCGCGCGTGCAGACAACACCGCGTGCGTAGACCCTGATGCTAAAGACAAGGTTGTTGCCAACGGACTTGTTTCTACCTTGTAGAAGACTAAGTCCTTTTCATTGTAAATATAGAGTAGTTTTGTAGGTAAAGTCATTTACTTTCAGTGTGCTTCTACAGCTTTTATAGGTCAAGTCATGTAACTTTGGTTTATTTTCTTTAAGCATTATTAGGGGGGATCAAGCAATCAAACTTTATAGCAAGCAAACAATTCTCTATATTGGTGTCTCTCCCCCTCGACACTGTGTTGCTTTTCTGTAATAGCTTTTGTTAATGCAATCAAGCTTTCTTTCATTCCCAATTCTCTTTTCTGCTCTCTCAATTGCTCTTGACATTGGTTTTTCCGTACGGAACTGACAATCTCGTCTAGCGTACGGAGGGGACCTCAGCTGGCAGATAGTAACTACACTGACATCAGTTGCTTAGTCTTACGTCGCCCTTCCAAGGAATCTCAGGAAGGCATCGCGTAGACTTCAACAAAACTATCTAGACAATTTTACAGTTTAAAAGACGGTGATAAAGGGAATATAAAAGACAGCTAGCATAGAGATTTATCACACTATTCAAATATAGCATAAGAAAAATTGGAATATATTAACTAATATTGGACTCAAGAATAGAGTATATTAGAAGATTAAGTATAAAATAAGAAAAATCTAAACCATACAAGAGGAAAGATATTCAATACATTATGGTTTACTACTCAATATTGATGGAATACTTGTGGCTTGCTACTCAAGATGATAACTAAAACTAAATTAGTTTTAACAGGAGTAGCATAATATGTTTGAGAGTTAAGACTGTGGGATTTAATTACTTGTTGCCTTGTAAATGTTTCCATAATCACAAGGCCCAAGGAATGTTTTGTTATTTTTAAACTTAACATATAAATATATTCTTCTTATATAAAATTATTCGGGACGGTTCAGTATTTTTTCAGTTATTTTGTAAAATTAAAAATATATCCTAATTATCGGTACAATTATAATTTTATATGAAAACCTACGGTTTTATTAAAATAAACATAATAATCGGTTTGATTCGGTCGATTTAGTCGATTTTTAAAAATATATTGAAACTCTTGTGGAAGAAAGCAGTACCTATTCTGTTAAACTTACCCAGACACCCACTTATTATCGAGAGAGAACTTCAAATAATAGTAAGAAATTGTTTCGTGAATCATTTACTTCACATGAGGTACATATCACATTATGTTTCCAAGATGTTTTTGTTTTTCTTTCGATGTTGGATTGTTGATGTTGCAATTGATGCGCATATCATGGTATTATATAAAGTCATTTATTTTTCATAGTTATGCTAGAGTTTCTATTTTTACGCTAATATTTTGACAATTATATTTATTTAATTAGAGTTTTATAAGTTTAACGTATTTTAGCAATTTTTTAATGTTTCTACTATTTGTAGATTTATAAATTAGTACAATTTAAAATTTTCTGGGGCTTGCACACCATGTCTAGAGCTTAACTTCGCTTTGTGCCCCCGTCCTTCAATACACTACGTCAGACCTTAAAACTTAAACTTTTGCCATTTTTGTGCTTTTCAATTTTTATTTAAATCTTTTGGAATCCGTGAAAAGAGATAATTTTAGAATAGATCGGTTATGAACCTTTCTCGGGAAAAATTTCTCAAGAGGCAATGTGCCTCTTTTCAACTAAGTTTGAATAGACGTCAGGAGGTGTACGTATGGACTAACGAATGACTTGAGTCTATTAAAACACGTAGTATTAGAATAAGAAAAGAAGACGACAGAATTAAGAAAAGTAGAATGCAAAGAATCTCGATATAATGAGCAGAATTGATGGAGATCTCAAGGATCTTACTTAAATCAAACAATAAATAATACAAATTATTAAAACAAAAGAACATTGAACACATAATAAGCAAACCCGATCATTGCGGGAAGCATACATCAAATTTTGGCTGAGGAAATGGAGTTGCTAAAAATAAGACAAAACGGAATAAAAAGTCATGGAAATGGCGAAAATGATTGAATTGTTAAAATTAGTAGTAGGTTGGCGGAGGAGATACTGATGGGGGTGGAGGTGAAGCATAGGTGGCGGATTGCTCGTACTTCTCAGGCGGTGAAGGTGAAGCATAGGTAGCGGATTCCTCGTACTTCTTAGGTGGTGGAGGTGAAGCATAGGTAGCGGATTCCTCGTACTTCTTAGGTGGTGGAGGTGAAGCATAGGTAACGGATTCCTCGTAATTTTTAGGTGGTGGAGGTGAAGCATAGGTAGCGGATTCCTCGTAATTCTTAGGTGGTGGAGGTGAGGCATAGGTGGGAGTTTGCTTGTAATAGTTTGCAGGTGGTGGAGGTGAGTAATAAGATGGTGATTTTTCATAGGTTTTTGGTAGAGATGGCAAGTTGTAAGTTATAGGCGATTGCTCGTAGTATTTTGGTGGAGGTGGAGGTGATTTATAGGAAGGTGTAGATTCTTTGTAGTATGGTGGAGGTGGAGATTTGTAAGAAGATGGTGATTGCTCATAGTATTTTGGTGGGGGTGGAGGTGACTTGTAATAAGGTGATTGCTCATAGTATTTTGGAGGAGGTGGAGGTGACTTGTAATACGAAGATGCTTTCTCATAATAAGTTGGTGGTGGTGGAGACTTGTAGTAAACTGGGGACTTGTAATATTTTGGTGGTGGCGGTGACTTATAATATTTAGAGGGAGTAGGCGATTTGTAATATTTTGTCGGGGATGGTGACTTGTAGTACTTTGAAGGAGCTGGTGACTTGTAGTAGTTCTTTGAAGGAGCTGGAGACTTGTAGTAGTTCTTTGAAGGAGCTGAAGACTTGTAATATTTTGCGGGAGCTGGTGACTTGTAGTATTTTGCGGGAGCTGGCGCTTTGTAGTATTTTGCGGGTGATGGCGACTTGTAGTAGTTCTTTGAAGGAGCTGGCGACTTGTAGTATTTTGCGGGAGCTGGCGACTTGTAGTATTTTGCGGAAGCTGGCGATTTGTAGTATTTTGCGGGAGCTGGCGCCTTGTAATATTTTGTGGGAACTGGTGATTTGTAGTATTTTGCGGGAGCTGGCGCTTTGTAGTATTTTACGGGTGATGGCGACTTGTAGTAGTTCTTTGAAGTAGCTGGCGACTTGTAGTAGTTCTTTGAAGGAGCTGGTGACTTGTAGTATTTTGCGGGAGCTGGCGACTTATAGTATTTTACGGGAGCTGGCGATTTGTAGTATTTTGCAGGAGCTGGTGCCTTGTAGTATTTTACTGGAGCTGGAGATTTGTAGTATTTTGCGGGAGTTGGTGACTTGTAATAGTGTTTTGCAATAGCAGGTGACTTATAGTAAGGAGTAGGTACTAGGTACTTGGGTGGAGATGGTGATTTGTAATACTTCTTAGAATTGTAAGAAGGTGAGGGAGAAGCATACCCATAAGAGTAATCAGCAACAACAGTGCTGGCTATAAAGCAAATTGCCAAAGCAGTTACTAGTAAAGGCCATTGCCCCAGCTTCCCTATGCTTGTCATTTTGCTTATCCAGCCAACAATACTTAGGGAAAGAATGAAAAGAACTTAAACTTGACTTGCATATTGAGTAGGGAGCTCTGGCTTTTATATAGGAACATATTATTATAATTTTAGATATGTGTTATTGGCACCCACTAAGATTATAGCTGAGTCAAAATATGGGCTCGATATTTTCTATAATTAGTGGTAGGCATTTTCTCCAAGACTTGTCTTGCATAGTTGAGTAGGGAACTCTGGTTTTTATATAGCAGTTATGTAATGGTTTCATGGTTAGCAACCAAGATGATATAGAAAAGTCCAAATATTAAAAATGGAGAAAACATTAAGGATACCACGACTTGCATTCCATTAGCGAATAATTAAGTTGACTTGTACAGATAATTACGGTATATTGAATATGAAGTTCAAAAACAATTAGGGAAACCAGCGAATACACACAACATATTATACCTTAAGGGGTCGTTTGGTTCAGTTATGAAATATCCCATGGAATTATAATTCTAGGATATCCCATGGGATTATCTATCCTGCCTCTGATATGGGATAGCGAATACCATCATTTTGATTTAAATTGTATTAGTTAATACCCACAATCAAATATGAGATAACTATAATCCCAAATTTTAAACGGAGATTAATATCTTTATCCCGATAACCTAACGACCCTTCAATCTATCGGTATGAGAATCCGTACAACCTGTAATAGGACGAGGAACTCGTAAACGATTTGATCCATATGTGGGGGGACTCTTGTCTCATAAAAACTGTGCTTCAAGCGCTCGTATATACCCTTAAAATGCATCCAATGCCAAACGCACGAGGCTCGTCCAAATGATTTTGTTCAATCAAATGTAATTAGCTATGTAAATCAACAAAAATCCTTAACTAACCCTTAATTCTACAAAAGCCATCTATATCAATCATAAATCAGAAGTGAGAACATCGCAAGCGTAGTCTTTAGAACATTAGATGATCTCTTATTTTCTGTTAAAGTATTAGTAAGCAAAGTTATACAGTACATGTGCTGACGGTAGAAAATAAGGGCGCGTAAACTTATCCACACCCACTTATTATTCAGAGAGAGAACTTCAAATAACAGTAAGAAAGTGTTTCGTGATTCATTTACTTCACATGAGGTGCAGATCACATTTTGTTTCCGAGATGTTTTTTCTCTTTCGATGTTGGATTGTTGATGTTGTAATTGATGTATTACATAAAGTTATTTTATTTTTCATAGTTATGCTAGAGTTTCTATATTTATGCTAATTTTTTGACAATTTATTTTATTTTAGAGTTTTATGATCTTAACGTATTTTTAACATTTTTTTATTTTTTCTACTATTTGTAGACTTATAAATTACAGCAAAAATTTAAAGATTCATGGGGCATACACTTCGCCTTGGGCCCCAATACAATACAATAATAACAATAATAATAACAACTCAGTATAATCCCACTAGTGGGGTATAGGGAGGGTAGTTAGTACGCTAAAAATGGCAAGTGGATCTGTCCAGGATTGGAATCGGCCCAGGGACCGCGGGCCAAACGGGCCAGGACAGGTATTAGTGGGCATGGGCCGGTCTTGTGGGCCGGTCCTATGCTTTGGGACCGCGGGGACCGGTCCCTTGGCATGCCAAACGGTCCCAACGGTAATATTTTTAAAAAAAAAATATTTGAAAAATTTTAAAAACAGCCGTTGGGCTGCCAAAAATAGTCGTTGGCTATTTATAAAATAGTCATTTAAACCCCCCTCCCAAACTTTGTTTTAACCCCAAATGTTTTATAATTACACTTTTTCCCTATTTTCAACTATAAATACTCCCCCCCCCCCC